>BGPR01004544.1:66817-110031 GCA_013235015.1 Araneus ventricosus | reverse complement strand
CATCTTTAACTGAAATGGAAAATTATGTTTTGCAAAAAGCACATATGCAGAAAAGATAAACAACCATATCTGATTTTTTCTTTAGAAAATAAATGTTCTGTAAGTATATAACGCCCTTTATTTTCTACTTTAAAATCTGTTTCAGAAATATATTTTTAATCGATAAAATTTTATTTTTAATACCAATGATAAAAAATAAGTTGAGTATTTAGTTGGAATCTCTTTAAAAATCGCCTATTTGTATGGAACTGCTGAGCGTGCATGTGTACAGTTTTTAATTATATCCACTATAGCGACCACTCGTTATAAAGACCTTTTGCTGTGGGACGTAGAGGGTCGTTATAACGAGCGCCGACTGTATTTGGGTTTTAATTAATTACAGGTAGCTATGACGCACAGACCTTGAGGTAATTGATTGGCGTTCTTTTCTTTTAAACAAACATACGGTGAACTCCAACTGTTTAGTAATATAAAGCTGGAAATTCACGGGCGGACCGTTCTACACCATTTACCTGTATAACGCGTCGCACTAGACCGGTTCAGTTTTCAGTCCATCCATTTAGGTGGGTCAGTCATGGAGGCTCCATGCAAACGACACAACCGGTCACTTCAATCCCCTAAGGCTACTGTGCCTACCCCTCCTTCCGGTTTTCCGAGAGAGCTTGCCTCCCCATTTTCTGATTTTCACATTTGTGAGAGAGGCTCGCTACCCCTTAACCACGATCGCATTTCAGATTTATCTCCTAGCACGCCGAATGGAAAACGAGACCGGATGAAAATCCAACCATTTCGATCGTACCGCGCCATTGCTCATCGGATTTTGGCACTGACGACGTGTTTTGGAGCGCGCGCTCCAAATGGTGTGGAGCGGAGAGTTCGCGAATGGCCGGCTTAAGGCAACGCGGCCGAATCTTCCCCAAGTGAGCAGGTTTCGTCCTCTGTGACCTTGAGCATATGAACCGGACAGGCCCGTCTCATCAAATTTGAGAGCCTAGGCTAGAGTAAACTGGCACCTTATCACAATCATAATTAGGAACCTGAGCGCCTACGGCCCATCGAAAATATCCACCTAATAAAAAAAATTCAGGATCAAACTATGATATTAGGCATCAGCGTACAACTACCTATTTTCTCACTGATAATGTAGATAACTTCTATAACACGCATAGTTTAAGATTTGTTCACTGATTGCCTCTATATAAACTGATATACAGTGCACTCCCGATTATCCGGGTTAATCACCGGGAGGGATCGCACGGACAATCGAAAAACACGGATAATCCGAAAACTCCTTTTCATTAAAGAAAAATCAACATCAGTGCAAAAATATAAAAATTACTTACATGTGCATACTGTATAACATCAAACTAGGAATTTTCCTTTTAACATTTACTGCTTTAAAAATCTATAATGCGTCTTTGCTTCTGCTGTTTGTTCATCTCTTGTCGTACATCGACACATCTTTTATCAACCGCAGTAATGTCACCGTAATCAAATCCTCCTTGTCCCATATAATCTAACAAAGTTTCCACAGATTGTAGAGCAGCAGAATGAGAAATTGTATTTCCCTCATTTAGTACATCTTCTGCATCAGTACTAGCTGATTCTCCATTATCAAGTTTTTGAAGGATTTCTAATTTTTGTTTAACATTTAAAACGTTTCGTTTTTCGTTTCACGCCACTCATTTTTACCAGTAGAAAATTTCACGCTACTAACTGACGATAAACGAGACGCAAAAACTAAAGGAACACGTGCGAAAGTGAGAGAAGACGAGGAAGTTAAAGAATGACGTGTCAGGAAGAAGCGCGTTCGTACGAGAACGAGCTAGCAGGAAGTGGATGATTCATTTCTTTGAAAATTTAGGGTTGAACCGGTAGAGATTGTACGTGGAGGAAGAAAAATCTATTCTTTAGCCTCCGCCGCCACGGCTCACTGGTTTCACGGAATGAATCTCTCGATCGAACATCAACATCTATTTTACTTCCATGATAAGCGTGAAAATGTTTCTCTTCATATTTTTTGTGAGTCCGGAATGAGCGCGGATAATAGAGAGTATACTGTAATTCGATTCATTCAGAAATTCTAAGAATATTCTAAGATTCACGAAGTATAACAGTAGCGCGCTCGATGTTTAGACACCATGCAAACATCATGCGAGCTACTGTTATGACTGGAAGAGCGAGAGGAGAGAGTGTTTTAATTCCTCGCATTTCGATAATACCGCCGGATTTGCTGTTTCTGTTCATAAAGTTGCAATGCCCTTTCAAAATAGCATTTTCCATGATGGTTCAAAGCCAGACACTCAATGGTCCAGTCAACGAAAGCCAAAAATCGCTGATTAGAAGAAAAAAAATGGTGTGGTTTTGAAATTTGGCACAGTTGTTGGGGGTAGTGCACTAAATGGCATACTAAAAGTCCCCGCCGGTAGGGAGTGCGCGGGGGGGGGGTAAAAGAAGGGGTTCAGTTTTTCTTAAACATCTCGTTCTAGCAAAAAACACTGAAATGCAAAATTAAACTGCGTTAAATTTCCTACAAAAACAGTCCTATTAGTAACAGTACTATTAGTTCGTAATAGTCTTCTTTTCTTTAGATGTTGTTATTGCTATACCTTTCTTTCTGAAGGGAGGGGGACGTCCGGTTATTTGGTTTGTTGGTTCATCCTCGCTGAAAGTTGAAGGCTAGGGAGGCCGGAAAAGATCTCACCTGCAAGGACTTGATACAATCCTACGAATTTTATGCCTGGAGACGAGGTTATTGGCGACTCTTTTCAGCCATTCTTGTTCGAAGTTTGGCGCTGGCTTCCTCATATGCCAAGACACTGTATAGATACACTCCGTGGCATAGTGAAGTGCCGTGCCAATTCCGCCACAACTGCAATAATCGCTGTCAGACAGGTGAAACCTTTTGAGGTAGGCAGGGAAAGGTCCATGTCGAGAGAAGAAGATAACATCCTCTCTAATCCAGTTAGTGGGACGGAGACTAACTGAGGGCATGATGTTATAGATTTTCCTGCCTGTATCGCCATTCTTCCATGAGGTTTGCCACTCCTCAAGCATCCTCTTCCGGAGGAGGCGGTTTAGGAAGCTTAGTGTGTGAATAGGGTTGCCCATGTTGCGTTGCGTCTTTTGCCAGTTGGTCTGCTCTCTCCCTTTGCCAATATTGCCTGCATGCGCTTTAACCCAAGAGACTGCAAACAAATTAGGGGGCACCCGGGTTTGAACCTGCACGACATACAGAAGGATTAATGCATATTTATAGAGCCAATTATACCAATATTCATAGAAAATGATACAGGGATCATCAGCTTGAAGATTCCAATGAGGGACCGATTTTAAAAGTGAGCCTTAATATACAGAGGTTGATCGAATGTCACCAAGCAAATCTTGAAACTTGGCTGTAGACTGACTGTCTTCAGCGGCATATTTCAGAGCAGTGCATAACATGAGTGCATCACAGAGAGCAGTGCATCACATTGCTAGGTGGTGAATTTATGAATGGAAGAGGTTTTGCAGCATTTTTATAGGTTTACAGGGTGTCCAAAAAGAGTGGAACGGACATTTATTTCTTTAAATATTGCACCTAGATATATACAGTAGAGTCTCCCTACAGCGAATTTCTCCCTACAACGAAATTTTTAATCGGAATGTTAAATAACATTCAAGATATTCTCCATATAACGAAGTGGTTGTCTCCCTATAACGAATTTTTTCAGACCTTTATCTTTTCGATTTTTGTCATTTTTGAAGAAAGTTGCTAATTTCTGTGCAAACAAATCGCTCACACGTGCCTGTTTCTGGAACCACTTGCATTGTTCATTCCAGCGATAACACATAACAATACAGAATGTTAAGCGAAGGGTAATGCAGTTGTGGGGACCTGGGTTTCTACAGAGGGAGCAACATTTCTACGGGTCAAGATTCCAAGAATCGGGGTGGAAACAGCAAATGGACGTGACAATACGCATTTTATGTTTATCCATGCTAGTACATATTATTCTCTAAATTGGTGAATTGTCTTCACTTCTGAGCATCTTATTTATACAATAAAAATTAGTATAATTTTAACAAATTTATAATAAATATTACTTCATTTTTAATTGAAAGTCATAATTAAATATATTTGAACTTATCGCGCATACTAAAAGGCTTGTTGCATTTACTTAAATAACTGCAAAAATCTCTAATCTCCGTATAACGAAATTTCTCTATAGCGAATTTTTCAACTGGAACCAATCGATTTCGTTATAGGGAGATTCCACTGTACTTCCAATTATAAAATTTCATCAAATAAGGTAGGAATTTGTGTGAAAACACTTTGGCTTCTGTGGAAGTTGAAAATGAAAAGTTAAGAAAATTAAATTTTTATGAGTTCCCCAATACAGCAAAGGTGTCAATGAATAAAATGTTCCCCTAACACTCTTCCATGTATAAACAGAGTTTCACGATTCTGTCTGGAAAACTTGCAGAGATATATTAATTTTTAAATTTAAAGGGATGCTCACAAATTTATATGGAGATCTTTATTGCAGAAATGCAAATTTATTCAACATAGAAAAACTGTGAAATGCAAATATTTGTCTAGCAGTACATCATACGATCATCATCGATTGAAAAAAAATTGCCAATGACGAATACTGTTATTCAATCTCATTGGTAGATAGTCGCAAATATCGGCTTGATAAAGGATGGAAGGACAACTTCAGAAAATGAAAAATTAAGGTATAAGAGGAAAATAGGATAATAATGGACAAGATTATTAAATTTTTTGCTCTCAGGGTTTTGGGTATTGTTGCAAAAGTCTATCTGTGGGTGTATGGTGTAAACAGTCCAACACGCAGGATAATGGAGAATGAAGGTTTATTCACAAATATGCAGGAAAACACGTAGCACAGGTACAGGAAACAGTAGTCCTTGCACAGATTACCAATGTAAACAGACAACAATTCACAGGAGTAATAGTTCAGCACTTTGTTATCTAACAACACAAACAGTCAGCAAATAACTAGTAACGACAATAACTGCACTTTCAATAGCGCTCAGCTCACCAGCTTACTAGCTCGCACTGCGAACGAAGCTCTAAAGTCGTTCCCAATGGATCAACACTCACTCAGTCATCCAAGCGCTCTCCTTATATAGTCTCCCGCGGCAGGCCGTGACGTCACATGGAATCTTCTAGTACATTCAAGCGTATCTTCTCTCCTAATGGAAATATCGAGAAGATTCCAGCACCTTTGAGATCCCATATTTCGCCGCCAAGGTTGGGGAACCAGACGTGGCTGCTGCTAGCCATCCCATACTTATCCCTGTAAAACTCTCTTCCCAACCATAAGACCCACATTGCTGGGAAGCGACTTTCCATGTTTGTAACAGTATTATAAGTTTTACCTAAGGCAGCGGCGACTCGCCCTTTTGGGTTGTAGAGTTTCAGAACTCACTAAAATTATTTTAAAAATTTGTATTGAATTTCGTTTTACTATTTGTCTAATTCTCCACTTTGAGAATTCGATTATCAACGGAAAAAGATAGAAACGAGAGAAACTGCATGAAAAAGTATGAAATTAACAGGATGGGGCTGCACAGCAAATAGTTTTGGAAAACATCGAAGTTCTTTTATTACGTACAACTAATTGAAATAATGAGAGATGGAGAAGTCTTCCCTTCTGGCTTTGATCTTAGACAGAAATGAATTTTTGGATACGCCTGTTTGGCGCTAGGCCAACAAACGTTCTTTCTTTTTCGTCACTGCTGATATATGATCGTGGATATTGTATGTTTTCGGATTCCGAAACCCTCCGCGCTTTTTGCGCATGCTCCAGGCGGAGTTATTTTCACCGAAATAGGGGGAAAGTGAAAAATGGAAGGGGTGATGTTCACATTTTACTTAACGTGACGTAACAAAGAACTCCGGAAATGCGGTCATCTTACTCATTGCCTGTCCACCCTTTCCGGTGTAAAATCGTCCAAAAGTGGTTGCCTCGAGATATTGAAACGATCGGTATTTTTCGAAGGTTCACAAGATGCAGTGGTTTAGCTAGGTCTGGTGGCACCCGGTGCGGAGTTTAAGCTTGTCACCCCCATGTCCACCAAAATATGAAATGAAATTTATTGACAAAGCAGTTTTTTTATTCAATTGGTTAAGTAAAGAGGTCAGGCATAATGTTAATTGAGCCATTAGAGTGTGTAATTAAGATGGCATAATTGTTAATAATAATGTCAAATCCCTCGCGGATGAAGTCGCGGGTAACAACTAGTAAATAATAAATAAAAATAACCAGCAATTTTAATGAATGAAATTATAATCGTCATAATTAAAAAATTTAAGAATTTCAATACATAAGTACAGTGGAACTTAGGGAATCCTAACATCTTTTTTACATTTTCTGAAGTGCTTTTATTAAAAAGATTGAAGGAAAGATAACATTTAGGAATCAGAAACAAAACTAATGTTTATTCCTAACTTTAAAAAAAACTGTTGAATTGGTCTTTAAAAATGAAAACAGCGCCTTAATTATTAGAAACAAAATCGGTTCTCTTATTCTGACGTAAGCAACCAAACCTGCCTGAACATGCGAATCGCCGCACTCTTTCACAAAGCACCCAAAGTCAACACTCTACTGCATTCAATTTATCAAGAGTATTTTACAGAATTTTCTCGGATAGACCGAATTTTCCGGAATCAGAACAGAGGTCAGCTTCAATTAGTTCGGATTACCGGGGTTCCACTGTATATTTTCTATGAAACAGTAAACAGAACTTCGATTGTAACAATTGTACAAGAAAACTTCAAAAAACCAGCGGGAGTGTTCTCCCCTAAACTTTCTCGTATACTTCCCCAAAAACGTGCCGTTTCCCCTTCCCCCCGCATGGCTAAAAAAATTCGAACCTACTGTTATCCAGAATCCAATGACTATCAGAAGGTTCTTCATTATAGTGATTGAAAAATATCTAGGTAAAGAATCAAATTCAAAGAGATGCGTACCGATTTTCAGCTCTTACCGGCTCAAGGATAAACTGACGTAATTCGCTCCATAGCTTTCGCGTGCACAGAATATTGCTTCCAGTGGAGATAACGGATTAATTTCAAAAGTAAATTATACAGACCGACAGACAGTCAACCCTTTGACGGATTTGGATCAAAATTTTATACGGACCTACATTCATGACGATAAAACCCTGTACCAAATTTTATCCAGCTAGCTATTCAAGTTTTTGAGTTACAGTGTTCGCATGACGGCGGACATGCAGACAGACAGACTCCCCGTTGACGGCTTTTGTCCAAAATTTGACAGAAACCTACAAATTATGTTTAAAGACCACATACCAAATTTCATCCCTGTAGCTCTAATAGTTTTCGAGTTATCGTGCTCACAGACACGCAGACATGATTCTAAAGTTGTGTTTTTCGGACTCAGGGAGGTCTAAAACGTGGAGATTCGTCAAAATCTCGAGTTCGAATTTTTTGACGATTACAATACTTTCTCTTTGTATACTTCATATACGAGAATGTAAAAAGTACAATTCACATCCAACGCATTCGAAGTTTTTTTTAAGTGAAAAATTTCTTTATCGCTTTTTTGATTCATAACATTTTAGAACAGTAAGGTCCTCAAGAGAATTAAGGGTCTTAAAAATTATTCAGTCACGATCACTAAGGAAACAAGGTACGGAAATATTTAACCCTTTGCTGACAGTACGGTGTATATAGTGCGGTACGTCTTGATAAGCTGTGTAAACACAAGATGGAAAGCTCGCTAGCCCTCTAACCTCTTAATAACATTCCTCCGACTTGTCCCGATAGCTCCCAATGACGTAGAAGCAGTCAGTTCGGTCCGATCGTTTCATACACATGTATGCACAAGTGTATGAAACGTTCTCCATAAGCCAACCTAGCCATCACAATCGCTTGTACAATATCGGGAAACAACGTTCTAAAATATCGGGAAACTACGTTGTACAATATTGTAACCCAATATTGAGCAATATGGGAAAAGTCTTACATTTTACTTTGTCACAGTATTGTAAATCAATATTGTACAATATTGATTTTTCCAATTTTACAGTATTGAGCAATATAGTGTGCTACTTGGTCGTGAAACGGCGGGAAATCATCTCTAGAGAGTAATATTCGGCTATTTTGGAAGAATTGTGTATGGAAAGACCAGCTGAGGATGAATCAGATGTCGTTGGAGAAGTGGCTGAATACAGCAACTAAGAAATTGATTCTGAGATTGATGTGGAGGACAATCCTGTTCCAGTAGAGGATAGCGACACAAATGTGTGTATCATCCGTCCATTCAACTTCTAATCTTATTATACCATAAGAAATAAAGCTGTGTATAATTAAATAAGCGCAGGATGGTGCATAAAGTGCGGCAACCTGATTCGAATGTTGCACGAAAGTTACCTGTCAGCAGAGTGTTAACTAACGAAAACAATTCAAAAATACAAACAAGTTTTAATTTTGACTTCGAATAAACCAAAATAAATTCGAATTACAGACGATATTTTAACATTGTGTTAATAGAAAATTCAAAGGATGAGAGAAAAAAATTCGAATTACTAACGAATTCGAATTAGTCAATTTTCACTATATTTCCTTTTCACAAAAATGATGTGTAAAAAAATCTTTGTTTCCGTTAATAAGTTAATTCTATATGCATCTTGTCAACAACAAAATCGGAACTTTAATTTTTGTATCAAATTACCTTTTCTACATCTGTGTTATTCCGCATAGTTGGAGGCGGGGAGATTATTTATACTTTCTCGATCCTCCACAAACCTAGTCCGCAAATTGCACCTGCATATTTCTGAGTGTGGTCAATGAACCTGCACAACTTTTAAATAAAAACATTTTTGAATGTATCCTCAGTGTAGTGGAATGCCAACAACAAATGATGAAGGTAGTCTTTAAGGAACATTATACGATTACTTTACTTTGATGTGCTAAAAATAATATCTAGTTCATTTAACTTTAGCTTTACGAACCTGAAGACATAAGATAATAACCGTTAAAGTAAAATAATGCATTAATGATGTTACGGCTACACCCAGAGATGAAAAGAGCAAGATATAATAACGAAGCGTTGAGATTGATGTGCTATTCTATTGTTTGAGCTTGCTAAGGTGCCTTAGATGATTTAAAAAATCTTGCGATAATTTTATTTTTATATATGCCCTTTTTTTCATCCCAGTTGGTATCATAAAGTTTTCTATAACTTAAAAATAAGCGTTTTAGGGAGGAAAAAAAGTTTTTAAAGCAAAATTTCAGTTTGTTAAAATTGTTTAAAAAAAGGGTGTGTGTTTTCCCCTCAGCTTTTTCATATAACATAAAAATTCCGGCCCGGTTTCTGTTTAGCTTTATTGAATAGCGATAACATTTTGGGCCAATTATTGGATCGAAAATTTGATATACATATACAATTTTTGTGACAAATCCTCATTAAATTTCATTGACCTTGCCATTTCCGTTTGTTACTTTCTCGTATACGAAGTATACAAAGACAAAGAATTGTAATCGTCAAAAAATTCGAGTCGAGATTTTGACGAATCTTCACGTTTTAGACCTCCCTGAGTCCGAAAAACACAATTTTGGAATTATGTCTGTCTGTCTGTGAACACGATAACTATTAGAGATACGGGGATGAAATTTGGTATGTGATCTTGACACATAATTTGTAGGTTTCTATCAAATTTTGGACAAAATCCGTCAACGGGAAATCTGTCTGTTTGTCGGTCATGTGAACACTATAACTCAAAAACTTGAATAGTTAGATGGATAAAATTTGGTACACAGTTTCATAATCATGAATGTAAGTTCGTATCAAATTTTGGACCAAATCCGTAGAAGGGTTGACGGTCTGTCGAACTGTAAAATCGCATACTTGTAAAAATTATATCTCCTAAACCCTTTGGCTTAGACAAATAAAAATTGGTATGACGGTTACTATAACATTAATTATAAATCTGTGCCCAAATTTCATTTTAATCGGTTAAAAAAAAGGCGTTCAAATTGCATAATTAATTTTTTAATACGATTCTCCATACGCATGCGTACTGGTAGCAATCCATGTGCACGCGGAAGGATTACGTCACTTTGTCCTTGAGCCGGCAAAAGTGGAAGTTATATGCGTTTTAATCGGTACGCATCTCTTTGGGTTTGATTCTTTGCCTAAATATTTTGCAATCCCTATAATCTACAATGAAAAACCTTCCGAGAGTCATGGGATTCTGGGTAACAGTAGGTTCGAATTTTTTTATCCACGCAGGGGGGTAGGGGAAACAGCACCTTTTTGGGGAAATATACGAGAAAGTTTAGGGGAGAACACTCCCGCTGGTTGATTTTTTGTGGGCAAACAGATAGACAGACGGTCTATTCTTCAATGAATTTAAATTAAAATTGGACTTAGATCTACAATTTTGGTGTAAAGATCACATATCGTTTAACTATGGTTACTTTAAAGATGATATGGTTTTAAAACTCATCCCCAATTATGCTTTATACGAACTATAACCTTCGCTAACGACTAATTACTAATTGCGTTACATCGACGCACCAATTTCCTTGACGCTAACAGCCAATATTTTTTGGAAGTCGATGATAAAATTAAACTCTTGGAAGAAATTTTTTCCCCCTTCAATTCTCTCCGTATCTGCCCATGTGCAAACGCACATAATAAAGATGCAATGCTGTTCGGATTTTAAAGTAAAATTCATGAAGTTGGGATGACTGAATTTCTCAAATATTTGCCATCCAAGTTGGAAAATATTCGAAAAATGGCATTTGAAATTATTTCCGTGTTTGTAAGTAGCAATTGGTGCGAGCAATTATTTTCACTTTTGAAAAGGAATTAGTCTTCCCCAGATAGCAAAGAAGGTTGCGGAAAAGTTGCCATTTCACTTTCCATAGGCGTCCGCGAAAGCATTTCCGCGGAAACCGTTTCGGAAACCATTGCAGCAAGGTTTACATAGGAAAGCTTTTTATGAACTACCTCACCGACAAGGTTTGAACGACAAGTCTGCGAAACTATTTCCGCGCAAACCGTTTCGGAAACCATTCCCGCAAAATTGACGTAAGAAAGCTTTTTATCAACCACCTGCCCAATCGTGTGTATCCCCGTCCGGTATAGTGGTTATTGCGTTTGCCTTCCAACTCAATGAACGCGGGTTCGATCCTCGGCTTGGAGGAATTTGAAGTTTTGTCCCAATCTACAATCTAATCGTACACGTAAGTTCAATTGAAAATTAGATTAATCAAATTAATTGAAGTTAATAATTAAGATTTCTAATTAACTGACATTCCAGATAACTCTAAGATGACGTCAAAAGAAGGAGGATAGAAAAAGGGGGTTGGACCCCTCTGTTTGACATTGAAGAGGAGGTGAAAAAAGGGCGGTTGGACTCTTCTGTAAGAGTACGGCTTCGGAGGGGGGGAAGGGGGTTCTATTTTGTCCGCCAAAGGGGGGCTCTTAACAACCTTCTGAAAGGCCTGAAACAAGCTTGTAATAAAAGCTTGGGGAAATCTTATTGAAAACCTTACAGAAAACCTTTTTTCTTGTTGACTAGCGAACCTTTCCGCTTACCTTGCCGAAAGGTTCAACCCTTGTCATGGAAACCTTTGTGACAACCTTTTACCCTTGCCGACGACAAGGTTTCCAAAACCTTTTAGACAAGCTTTCTTTGCTATCTGGGTCTGTAAGTCCAAAATTAATGACATTAACTTTGGATCAGTTTTGAAAGCAACCACTGTGGCCAAGATATCCTCCGAAGTAGGCAAGATTTTAGCAGAGAGGAGATGCCCGGTGTCAGAAAGAACTACTGACTTTACTATTGTTCTTATTCTTTTTTATACTGTATTTTCGTAAACCTACATTTCTTTTTTCTTTTTCGGTCCACATAAAATTAGACTTTGTTTATTTGGCCCGTGCTGGCATTTGAGTTTGACAGCCCTGACATAGCTTGTAGAGTTTTTCAGTTAAATAAACAGACAATCAACATGTTGATAGATTTGGCAGACAATTTGATATAAATATATATTCCAGGTCATAAATAAGTACGTCAAATTTCTTCAATCTAGCTTTTTAATCCGTTTTTACGCTATCGTGTTCACTTTAGGGTTGGGTGATACTGTATCAACTTGATACTTTGTATCAGGTACTCAAAAGTATCTGATACACCTAAATGATATAGATCAAAAGTATCAGGTACTCGGTATCAGTTCTCGGATTCGAATGATAACGATAAGTAATTGCCTCAATTTCGTTCCTTTTCGGTCGGCTGATACAAAGTATCAACTTGAACGAAGTATCATCTTGATACAAAATATCAGATTGATGCAGTTCAGGGTTGGGGATAGCTTCGCATTTTCGATAGAGGTATGATGATGAAGTGCATGTGGCCTTGGTTTTGAAGTCATGACGAGTAGGGGTGGAAAGGAGAGAAACAGATAGTTCAGTGTATCGGAAGGCAGGATTCTCGAGTTCGGATTGGTATGTATGGGACTGATATGTAATGCATTAATTTTGCGTAAAAGATACGATAGGATTTCAGCATCATACACGTGTGTAAGAACATCTCGATCGAGAATGATCCCCGAAACATGTAGGTACTTTCTTATTAAAGAACGATTAAAATGGAGGCGAGAAAAAGAGATAAAATTTCCCGTATTTAAAAAAAAACTAATCAGAAAACAGATTTGTCTGATTGTGAGATCCGTTCCATGAGAAAGCATTTTTGCGATAGTGGTGCTGATCTTAAATGACAGAAAACAAGATTATCTTCTGGCAAAGTAAAAAAATTAGTTTTTCAAGCTATAATTATTGAATTTTTTTTTTATCTTTCTCTTTAATTCTTTTGTTGTTGTACCTTTTAATTTCCCAATGTTATATTTTTGTTAATATAAATACTTCCCTCTTTTCTTAATTAAAGATAAAATTCATGTTTTTTTTTTTGTTTTAAGTTGTTCATATTAAATTCTATATATTAATAGACATTTAGCTTTAAAAACTATTATCTCCTTTTCTACGAAAATTATTTGTTACCTTTAGCTTTGGTTGATAATTTTAATTTTGTACATTATTTCTTAAAGCGTTTTTAAAAAGTAAAGAGTTTTTCTAAAACTTAAAAAGACTGATTGCAACAGTTTCATTTTCATTTTGTTTTTAAGTATTTCATCGTATATTTATATTTTAAAATATAAATATTTTCAGTTTAATTATATTCTTTAAATCGTTATAGTCTGAAAATTCTATTCATGTTCAGCATTTAATTTTTATGTTCAATTTATTTTGCTAATAATAATTCTGTTGTTTGAGTTATTTATTTGCTTCGGATAAAAATATGTTTAAAGCAAAATATATTTATTTAGTCATAGACAATTCCATCAATCTTATATACTTAATAAACATTGCAAGAAAAGGTAAAAAAATGCGTTAGAAATAATTTTATTCCAGGTAATGATAAGAAATAATATGTATAAGTTGTTTAAAAACACACACGTAACACATGCGGTACGAGAAAGCGAAGGTTTTTTGTTGTTGTTGTTCAATTCTAGAGAAATCTACAAAAGAAACTCGGAAATTTTAACTCTACACTTAAAGAGTTTTTATCTATATAAATAAAAGCGAAACGCATGCATAATTTGCTTGCTATTAAAAATCCAAACTACTGAACCGATTTTCTTCAAATTTTGTTCACAAATATCGTGTAACATAAGGAATGTTTTAGTGAAGGTTTCATGACAATTAATTAAATAGTTCATCTTTTATTAATTAAAAACCGTAGCGGGTTTAATTATTCACCGTGCCACCAGATAGCGCTGCTTCCCTCTCTCCAGAGGATTCGCTGAAGAAGAAAGTTGCAGACGATAACAGGATTTTGTGCATTATAAATCTATATATATGTATGTAAAGGAGCTTATTTTCTCTCTATGTAATGTTATGTTCGTTCTTTTATTTATTTTGTTCTCTATGCACGCTCAGATCGTTTACAGGACCAAATTTAGCACAGTAATGGATCAGCACTATTTGGGAGCTGACGCCGTAAAAATTTTAAAATTCGAATTAAATTTTTGTATATTTAATGTTAAGAGGTAAATTCGGGTGCTTTTTCTGCATAATTTCTGCATTAATTGCCGTATTTCCTAAAAATATCCTTCCGAAAACATTACAGCACAAAAATCCATTCTACACCATCTGAAAGTGCAAAAAATTACTTTTTCAATTATATCAATTAAATTGTCGTACAATTAATTAATTACTCTAAGCTTTTAAAAATACTTTTTGGCATAATTTACAACAATATTTTTCATTGTTGCAACGCATTTCAAGCCGTTTTCATTGTTTAAACCAGCGATTTTCAACCTGTGGGGGGCGCGAGCATATCGAAAAGAAAATATTATTTTAAAAACTGATTAATTTATTGAAAGAATGTATTTTTTCTTGGTAATTTGCAAAGTTTGTAATTAAGGTCGAAGCGTCAAAATACCAAAGATACATTATTATTATATACATTGTTTTTGTATGAGAGGCGGGAGGGGGGGGGGGCGCGAAGAAAATTACGATTGAAAATTGGGTCGTAAATACTAAAAGGTTGAGAAACACTAGTTTAAACAAATATTTAATTGTGTGTTTCTCTTCCAATGTCGAAAGTTAAGAAAATATCTTACTGGAATTTACTTTCTTCTTTTATTTGATCAATATTTCTGTGAAATCTGTAAAAGAAGCCCTCAAGATAGTAAGTATATAATGAAATAATCCAATAAACTGGAAGATTATCGTTGCTGTGTTTTAATTCTTTTTGACAGCATGTTTTAAGCCAATTAGCATGCTGCTGGACGTAAAATGCGCCACGCCAATTAAATGCTGAAATCAAATGCGTATATTACGTTAATGTAGACAAGGAACAGAACACGTGCAAGGCTACGAAAAGAACGCGTGTATAATCTTCTTAAATGTCTATAACAATTGTGTGTCAACAAACGTGTAACTTAAATGTCTATAACAATTTGAAGTTTAAAACTACTTTGTTAAGGGAACCATAAATATAAAATTACATAAGAGATTCAGTTGAAATTTTATTTCCGGAGATCAAGCTGGTCGCCGAAGGCGGCTAGTATCTTAATATAAAAAGTAATGTTTGTGTGTGTGCGATGCCCAGAAGAATCTATCGCATTTACATCCATGAAATTTGGCACACAGGTATTCGTAATGGTCACTCAATGCACCTCAAAGTCAGAATTTTAAAATATAATCTACAAAATTTTTATTTAATGTTTTGTGTGATTTTTCGCACTTTTTTGGCTGATCCATGAGAAATAATCATCGTAGAAAACAATCGATGTACCATCAAAATAGGACAAACAGTTATCTATACTTATATAAACTTATAAACGAAAGCGTTTGTGCGCGATGTCCAGACGAATTTATCGCACTTACAGCCATGAAATTTGGCACACATTTAGTCGTAATGGTGATTGCGACTCAATGTACCTCTAAGCCCGAATTTTGAAACTGAATCCAGAAAATTATAAAAGGAACCGTTTGTTTGTGTATGTGCGTGCGCGATGTCCAGACGAATCTATCTCACTTACAGCCTTGACATTTGGCACACAGATAGTCGTAATGGTGACTCAATGCACCTCCAAGCCCGAATTTTAAAATTTAATCCAGAAATTTTATATATATTTTTTGGTGTTTTGTGTGATTTTCAGCACTCATTTATCCATAATATCGTTTCGGATAATCGCAAGAAGAAAACAGATACACCATCGGAAAGAACAAGCAATTACAGTTTTAATGAAGTTCGATCACTTCAAACGTTTTCTATCGCAGATCCGAAACCAAGCTTTCTACCCAAATAAACGTTCCCAGCATGCATTGTTACTATCTCAATTGGCTGGTGATGTGTAATGAAATATACTTTTCTGTTTTGATTTCGTTTTTAAAACTTTATTTTGTTTATTGTGGGCTTCTTTTTATTTTGTTGAAATCAAAATGCCGCGCGCGACGCCGTGCGGATACTGCTAGTTTTATATAAACGTATTTTTTACATCAAAAATATATATTTATATTTTCTAAAAATGCATTGTGATGCATTTCGGGATAGTATGAAGAATCATGGAGCCTTCTTTATCAAAAATAATATATTTATTCGACGTCTACCACAGCACAAACATGTAAAACAAACACATACACTTACATCACAAATGTTTACATCACTGACTTCTCGCATCGAATTCCATCTTCAATCTCATTACTCTGTTTCGTTGCTAGGCAACGCAAGCAAAAGACAAATATATCGTTGCCACACTACTTTTATCACCTTTAGAAAAGAATTATGCCAAACGATATTTTTAATTAATTTCTTTTTCTGCCAAACGATATTTTAAAATTAATTTCTTTCTTTATGACCAAACGATATTTTAAAATTAATTTCTTTCTTTATGACCAAACGATATTTTATCTAATTAATTTCTTTTCTTTAAATATTTTAATAATTCTACAAATATATATTTTTTATTCGTTACGAATATTACAGCGTTTATATCCCTTGCGTGCTAATAGGCCCGAGCGAAGGGAGCTCTAATTTCAACTCGACCTTCTTTTATCTGTAAATTTTTTAAGTAGTCGCGACCAAATGTGATCGACTTTCTTCGAATTTGGCATGAATATTCCTTTGAAGTCATTAAAAACAATGTACATATAAGGATTTTTATTTTTCAATTCCGTTTCACGTAATGCGCAGCTTTTTTCAACAATTCTAGCCACACGGAACTCGACCTTCGGCATTTTGACCGTAAATTTGTTATGCAGTCACGACCAAACGCGTTGTTCGATTTTGGCATAGTTGTTCCTTGAAGTTTTAAAAACAACGTATGTGTAAGGAATTTTATTTTTTAATTCCGTTTCAAGATGGTAACCGTCTTAATGGCTCCGCTTCATGGAATGTTCCGCTTTTTTCAACGATTCTAGTCAAACGGTTCATGCTATAAAAATTTAAAGATTACTTCCACTCTCGAGCATAAAATTTTCTACAACTTTGTAACGAACCACACTATTTTCGGATCCTTTTGTGGGATTGATCACGATCTCGTAACGAGCCACCACGATGTCCTGGTGTCATTGATGTGGATTAGGTGACCTCGGGGTTCAAACGGAAGTTGAGTTTGTTTGTCGAAGTGTGAAGTGCCGCTCGGGGGTGAGCTGCAGGTAAAGTAAAATGAAACAGAGTGGACTGACACAATGGTCGAATATAAAAGAGTGGGTAAGAGCTCAAGTAGTCAGTGTCGTTACCGGAGCATCCTTGGAAGGTTGAACAGAACGCGGGTTGAATGCCGAAAGATAGTGCACATCCAGCCGGTGGACCCCAGCCTACCTGTTCCGAGTGTTGCCGCCGTCGGTGGTTTGTCTGTCAGTATTAGCAGTCTAAAGGAATGTGGTGACTTCAGGTGAAACTGTGTATTATTTTTTTTTATTTTGTTATATGTCGCGCGTTGCTAAGAATTACCGTGTTATATGTCAATAAACTGTTTATCTACAGATCCGACTCTCGCTCTCTCATAATCCGGCCCACACCCGTGACCAGTAAGGTTACGTTGCAACTTTCTTCCAGTACTTTTTTGACGTAGCTCTTGCCTTCAAACAAAGTGCAAAGTTTAGGAATAATGCTATACATGGAGCGGCTGATATTAAATGGCACGATAGTGGCTTCTCCTCTAGAACCAGGTTTGCTTAACAGTTCCGTTTCTTGGCGACTCTTGAAAATGTTACATATAACATTCCATAAACAAACTGGACGCACTCACGATGAATTCCAACAATTTTAAAAGTTTGTCAATGTGATTTGTTAACAGTAATCGTAAAGGCCATTCCACATGGAAACTACAGTGCACTTCCGATTATCCGGGTTAATCACCGGGAGGGATCGCACGGACAATAGATAAACACGGATAACCCGAAAACTCCTCTTTATTAAAGAAGAAATCAACATCAGTATAAAAATATGAAAATTACTTACATTTGCATTCTGTATAACATCAAACTAGGAGTTTTCCTTTTAACATTTAATGCTTTAAAAAATCTGTAATGCGTCTTCGCTTCTGCTCTTAGTTCATCTCTTTTCGTATATCGACACATATTTTACAAACCGCTGTAATGTCACCGTAATCAAATCCTCTTTGTCCCATATAATCTAACAAAGTTTCCGCAGATTGTAGAGCAGCAGAATGAGAAATTGTATTTCCCTCATTTAGTACATCTTCTGCAACAGGACGAGCTGATTATCCATTATCAAGTCTTTGAAGGATTTCTAATTTTTGTTTAACATTTAAAACGTTTCGTTTTGGTTTCACACCACTCATTTTACCAATAAAAAATTTCACGCTACTGACGATAAACGAGACGCAAAAACTAAAGGAACGCATGTGAAAGTGAACGAAGAAGTTAAAGAATGACGTGTCAGGAAGAAGCGTATTCGTACGAGAACGAGTTAGCAGGAAGTGGATGATTCATTTCTCGGAAAATTAGGGGTTGATCCGGTAGAGATTGCACGTGGAGGAAGAAAAAAATCTATTCTTTAGCCTCCGCCGTCATGACTCACTAGTTTAAAGGAATGAATCTCTCGATCGAACATCAACATCGATTTTATATGCGTGATAAGCGTGAAAAATGTTTCTCCTTAAATTTTTTTGTGAGTCCAGAATGAGCACGGATAATGGAGAGTATACAGTATTTCCTTGAATTCTTTGTTTCCGACACTTTATTTTCATGCCAATTGTTTTAGATATCATTTGTTGACTACAGATCATGCAATGAATCTCTTCATATTTAACGAAGTTCCTCTAACTAAGCCAGCGCCAAGTTAAGGTTGCTAATCCGCATCACAATAGTTCTAACTTTGAGTTAACTTACGAAGTGGAAGGTTTGAAGCAATGAATTGAAAAACTCAGTTTGACAGTTGATTGTTGCAGACGGATCCTCCAACTCAATTGAATTGCAAGTTACTATTCAATGCGAGATACAACCTCAAAGTTTATATGTTCAACATCCTTGTTAACACTAGGTTTACAAGCACATTAGGTTCACACACGTCAATTTGACACATGTGCAAAAACACGCATTTTGTAAATAAAACAACTTTTATTTTAACAGAAATTTTGTCATTCATATCAGAAATGTCCAAATTAAAACGGTTTTGGTATTTTATAAATCCTATAAGTTTTCGGTATTATGCATTTCTGATGCAGTCCTGCTGTTTGAATACTGCCTCACGCTTCTTTCCACGTTTGTAATCGGCTCAAACTGAAGACTACAATGCGCCACAGATATTATGCAAATGAATGTCATTTAATCTTGCATAAATACTTATAATAAGAACAATAACCCTGTGATAAGCACTGCAGATTTTAAAAGTTGAAGTACCTATATGGTATAACCCTATGACGACACATCAAATTGACACGTAATCATAGAGTTAGATATACCACATAGAAAAATTTGTTATTAGAAGATACAGGCGATGATGAATTTGAAAAAATATTCATCTCAAATGGATAAAAGTCAGCAAAAGTGGTAAAATATCAACGGTATCTGCATTTATTCTTGAAAAATTTGAAAAGTGTCACAATGACGCATCCCGTAAACCTAGTGTTAAGTGAACCAAGGATGGCTTTTGATGAAGGATTTTGGATGTGATTTATATCAGGGTTGATACTATAGATCTCATCAATCAGGCATGTAGTAGTTGGAATACAGTCTTCATGTGCATTGATGCTGAAAGATGTTTCAGTCTTTATGGACAATTTTCCAGTTCCAGAAGTCACTTAGTGTAGTTAATGATGATATCAATGTCACTTAGCAAAACTTACCTGTATTTAGCGGTGATTTTAGATTGCTATAAGCATCACTTATCTCCTTAACCTGGACAAAAGACAAAGTTCCCTTCTGTTGACTTAACACAAAAACTTTGACCTGGCCTCACAGTTGATTCGATGTAACACAGCACAAGTGGTTTTTCTTTCCCCTTAACTTTGCATAAAAATACATGCAAACTTTGCTATGCGATTTCAATAGCTCATTGTTATCAACTTCCAAAAGCAATTGTTATCAACTTCCAAAAGCAATTGCCTGACAACTGTATTACAAGATAAATCGATTAGTTTCTACGTTGTTTTGGATTTAATTATTTTGAAAGAATGGATAAATTTTATTTCTGAAATTTTGCATTTGTATTCTATTCTAAAATGGGAAGTATTCAAAGTGGGAGGAGAAAATAAGGAATCGCGTAAATTGTGAGTTTGCATAAGTTGAGGTATTACAATATCATTTGAAGGATGAGAAGTTATAATAAGAGAGAGAATGGGTTAATGACTTATTTTCTCGATGAAATGTCAAAATATCACTATATGATCAAAAACACTTTGAGATTTTCACATTTTTTAAGAATTTCTCCAAAAAAAGCTCGACCTTTGAACTTCGACCGTGTAAAGGATAGACTAACTCACATTTTGCAGTGAAGATTCAGTCGCAAAGGCATATAGGGGGCCGACCAGAAATTGATGAAGAAAAAAATCTGGGCTCTCCCCTTTCCGCAGAAAGCTGATAACGATTTAGAAATTTCATCAATGGTTTTGCTTAATATGCACATTGCTTACATGCATTTTCGTAGAAACAAAGAATATTCTGGAAGATTTTCTTAAAAAATCACAAATTTTCCTGCATGTTTTTTTGTATATAACACGTGGAGTTTTCCCACCAAATTATACGAAACTTACTGAAAAAGTGACAATATGCTAGAAAAGCATTGTGTAAAAATTCGGTATAAATATTTTGAATATTGGAGAAAATATGAGAATTTATAGTAAATCTTTTACTGCACATACGCAAGATATAGCATAATTTTTCTTTCACAAAGTCAAAGCCAGATAAATAGAGCAACTTATGTAAAAAGTTCAATTGAATACCATCAATATTTAGAAAGATATCGGCATTACAGTTAGCAGAATTTTTTCTTCTCTCAAAGAGAAACAGAATGGTAAGGGTTTTTCCACAAACTGATATTTTTTAAACTTTAATCTCCGAAGAGTAATCATCGAACTGCAATTTAAACAATGAATTTTATTTATAAGTATGCCTGGGTATTCAGAATATCCAATCTTCATTAAATTATAAAATTATTCAAGTTTAAAAAATATCAATGCATAGAAAACCCTCATAAATTTGTTTCTCTTAGAGAGAAGAAGAAATTCTGCTAACTGCTATGCCGATATTTTTCTAAATATCAATGGTATTCAACTGGAATTTTTATATAAGTTGCTCTATATGTCTAGCTTTGACTTTGTGAAAGAAAAATTACACTATGTCTCGTGCATACGCAATAAAAAATTATTTACTACAAATACTCATATTTCCTATAACATTCAAAGTATTTATTCCAAATTTTTACACGGTGCTTTTCTAACGTATTGTCACTTTTTCAATAAATTTCGTATAATTTGGTGGGAAAACTCTGCATGCAATTTTCTCTCTGCGATTTTCCTGCAAAAAACATGCAGGAAAATTTGGGATTTTTTAAAGAAAACCTTTATATCTTCCACAATATTCTCTCTGTTTTTACGAAAATGCATGAAGCAAAACCATTGATGGAATTTCTAAATCATTATCCGCTTTCTGCGGAAAGGGGACAGCCCAGATTTTTCTTCTTCGGCAACTTTTAGTCGGTCCTCTAAATGCTTTCATGACCTAATCTTCACTGTAAAATGCGAGTTAATAGTCTGTCTTTACATAGTCGAAGTTCAAAGGCAGTTGATCTAGCCTTTCCGGAGAAATTCTAAAAAATGTGAAAATCCGAAAGTGTCCGGATACTTTTGATCATATAGTGTACCTCTATATTGCAGGATATGCTTATTGCTATAAGCAAGCCATAATGGGGAAGGATCTGTTTTACAGGAAGTACAATTCCTTCTTTGTTGAGTGGTGATAAATCATTCAAGTTTTACACATTAATGGGCTGAATGTGTCTTTAAATTATCCATTTTCTACATCACTATTCTTAATCCTTGCACTAATATAGCAACAATGAAACATTCCATCAGGATCTGAATTGCAGTAGATTATGCAGATTTTTCCATTAAATATTGAATTTTCAGCATAAACTTATGCTATCCTGATGAGTACCCACCCCTTCACCCCCTCATTGCCAAAAAGAAGCTCCGAAAAAAAATTTGCTGATAACAAACAGAACTAAAATTAAGAAGTGTTCTCTTTATCAGAATAAAATGAAACAACGACCTTAGCATTCGCAAAAGTGAAAACACTTAAATTATTACAAAGAATAAATTTTATTTCAGCTAAATGCGTGATTAATAAATTTTCATAAACAATTATTAACAAACACGATATAAATACAAAAAATACAGCTTTCAGTTATCTTGAAAAATAGAATAAATGCTTCAACACCTAGAGATAAAAAAGAAAATTATTTAAGCATCAATTTTTTCATTCTTGGAAATCAGCTAAATGAAACACAACTATTATGAGAAAGATTCTCCCAAAACTTCACTTTATATCATTTTAAAGACCAAAGAGCAGAGGAAATAGTGACTTATTCACTTTTTTATGGGTTTTTTTCACCAAGTCCTTCCCATTGTTAAAAAAAATCATTAAAAATGGTAAGTTTTCATTATTGAATAAAAACTGTTTCTTAATACTGAAAAAGAACATTGCAGGCCAAAATGTACATCCATTACATTTATGGAGGAATTGTATTTTTCCCGTCTAGCTTAAAAACGCAAGTTTAATTCCTTCCTAATAATGTTTTTTCACTTTCCTTACAAGCTCATTTGAATATTGTTGTGTCAGCGGAAAGATATCGGAAGATAACGACCATGCGCTCTCTCGGTGCTAATTAAGTGATGCGTGGCTGTTTCTCCGTTAAAACCCGAGTGATCAAAAATCATCCCGGAGAGATGATTTTTTGAAATCGAGGAGAACAGACATACGGTAGATTGGTGGGCGTAGGTAGCTAAGGGGTCTTTTCCCTGTTAGCACGACGGCGATGGCTAACTAATATTTTTAACACAGTGTAAGTTGATATTTAACTAAGTAACTAACAAATCCTAAATCTCTCGTCTAATATGTAAATAATCATCGGTGTAAATACCTTTCCCATATTATGTTTTATAAATAAATAATTTAGTTTAACTCCGGTTTCTCGTCCTTTATCTTTGGTGCATTTTCCCCTAGAGTACCCATGAGATAACAATTTTCTACAATTTATGTTGGCTGCGGCCGAGATGAATGTTTTCCTATATTTATAAAACTGAGCAGCTTAAGAAAAACGCTTAATGTGGCATATTTTTATCCCTAACCAAAATTTCATTCAAGTTTGGACACTGTATAGTAAACTTACAAAAAAATCAGTTCATGGTATGCAAATCAGAATTATTTCAAAAATAAATTAGCAGTTTATATAAGTTATCTTTTTTTCATTAAATTCAAAGCATTTAAAAACCCTCTAAGCAATTGAATTGGCATTTTCCGCTGTTTATATTCAGCTGAAAAGCAGATTCTTATTTTTCTTTGCATATTTTCTTAAAATTCCTTCGCCCATACATCCAGACAAGACACAGGCTTGGAACAAAAAAAGCTGAACTTCATAAATAGTGAATCGTGTCAAACATAATTACCGAAAAGTAAAATAAGTGTAAACAATCTAACAATAAAATAAATAAATTTATACAAAAAGTGCTTAAGATATTAAAAATATTGTAGAATCATTATATAATAAAAAATTAAGAATGATAAAATCCGATGCCGAGAAAGCGGAAGTCCGTGTTTCCGCAGAAATGTGTCGTGTCTGTACATCTTGAGGATTCAAAGTTTCGATTACATATCAAAAATAGCAGTTTATTTTCTTTTAAATCTCAGTTGATCAAAATAATTGGCCAATTAAAGTTAAATCAATTTGTGCAAATGCTTTAGTATCAAAAAATACTTTTAGTAATTAAAATACAAAATTTAAAAGAACAATAGAAATAGATAAAATACCTAAATGATTTTTTTTTTTCGTACAAATCACCACCACACAGGCAATTTTATAAAATTAACTTTTAGTAAAAGGCATTTTGAAATTATTAATATTATAATCATAAACAAAGTATGAATAATAATTAACTTCAGTTCCTTTGTGTATATTTACGGTATACTTGTCTCGAGTTTTCTACCAAGGAGATGCGCCCATTTTAAGTTGTTGAACTTTCCAAAGTAAGATATTCAAATATACATTTTGCAGATTTACAGAATTTAAGTATAAATTAGTTGCAATGCTCAAACATTGCAAGAATGTGAAACTTGAAAAACAATATAATGCATTCAATCTCTAATACTAATAAAAATGAATGTCTGTGTGTGTGTGTGTCTGTCTGTTGGCGGAAGAACAGATACAGAACAGATCGTAGAACATAGAGCTACCAAATTTGGCACAGATATACTTTGGATCCTGAAGATGTGCACCTCGGAGCCGTTTTTTTTTTTAATTCGATTCAAATTTAAATTTAAAAATTATTTTAAATTTTAAAGTTTTTCCGGAATAACTTCGGATCCTATTATCGCAAAAACACCAGTTTTACATCATCTTAAAGATAAAAAAAATTAGCCTTTCAATGACACCGATCTTATTTCCATGCGACATTTTGTTCAATTTTAATTAATGTTTCAAAATGCTTTAAAACATGAATTTTAACAATGTTTTTATTGTTGTAAATAAAATTCAAACTGTTTCATTATTTCAGCAAATCTTTTATTAACGCGCTTTCGCAAATGTTACGGTTGTGAAAGTATAAATTGTTTTCTTGGGAAATTAGCTCCAAAGCAGAATTTTCACTTTAGTATTCATTGCATTGCTGAAATATTTTATCTTACCTGCTTCAAAGTAATATTTTTATAAAGCGTGACAACAGATATTTGATTTCAGGTTTGTTTGTTTTATTGTGTGTGATTCAGATTAAAATGGTTTTCATCCTTTCTTCAAGCATTTAATCTCATGCTTTCCTGCCATTTTAAATTTATGAGACGTGACAATGCTTTCAAATTTTTGTATATTGCATTATAGGCAATTTTTTATTACAATTTTGGTTAGACTTAAGAGTACAGTACTGCCGCCAAACCTGAATTTCCTCAAGTGATAACTCATCAAATTTGATATTAGAAACTAGGAATTACAAAAAGGCAATAATGTTCGGGAAAACTAACTAATTTAAATATTTTATTGTCTAACTCCTATACTCCTGGCTCTTTTAGATGCATGGGTGTAAACAGCAAAGATACAAAAAAGAGGAAAATTCACGAGAGTAGCTAAATTTTTATGTGAATAGCGACATACATTAAGGAAGAGATAAGTAAACACTTATTAATAAATGATTTACTCATCAGAAAAAAATTATGAAACAAATATGGTCTTGCTTACCACCATGTATGAATTTTTTCAATTACAAATGCTTATTTTTAACATTATAAAATCAATGTTTTCTTACTCACTTTCTTAAAATAGATACAATTAATAAATAATGTTTTATAATTATTTTTTTATAAAATACATATAATAAACCTAAAATATATAAATCAGATTTTGCTTTATAAAAGAAAAAGGCACAAAAGAGTCCTGCATAAATATCAGTTTACAAATGATACAAAATATACAAAAAAGCGGAAAATCGCGGATCCGCGGAGGATTTTCACCCCTGTAGATGTCTATGAATTTTTGCCGCCTCACTTTTTGTACCCACTGGTGTAATATAATTGAAAATGTCAGCCTTAATTGCCTTATTACTATTAATAAAAGACTGAAACTAATTTAGATAACCAATATTTAGGAAATTTCCTTGGTATTTTACAACAGCCTTAAATACTTAATTTTAATGGCCCTTTTACTATTGTTATTATTATTTTTAAAACATGACCTACAGCAAAATTCAAAGCTTTCCAAATCATGCCATCTAATCATGATGGGAAATCAAAGTTTTGACAAAAAAAATTATTCAAGAATATACATAATAGAAAGAAAAAAATTATCATACTTTCCCTTCAATCATCTTGGTGAGATTGGTCCCTCGTGACTTTCATTAAATTCTGGAACACAGGAGATTTATTTTTTCTTCCATTTATTTATCTATTATTTTCATATTACTATTTAGATTACAAAAGTACAAGATTGAAACATCAATATTCTTACCAAAACCAGTGAAGATACATCAGTAATTGGCACCATTTCTGCCAGTCCTTTTTCTTCAAAAGTCTGTATGATACAATTCAATTCATCCATTGTAAAGAAATCATCCATCGAAGAGATGCAGGGACAACTAGAATTCATTCGACTTATTAATTTTATGGTATAAATATCTTATATCATAAAAGACGCATAAAATCAATTATTTCAGCACAGAATTCTTTGCAACACTTCATCATAACAATTTTTTCTGTGAATGAATTAAAACCTTGTGAATGAATTCAATTCAAAGATCACTTACCTTTGCTGAAAGTAATACGAGTGAATCTTACTTTCAAAATAATTCACTTTTAAAAACTGTTAGAAATGAAACATCTTCTAACTTTTCATCAGCAATATCTGGTACTTTGACTAATTAATCCAAAAAGAATTATAAACAATTGTATCTTTTAGTTTAGTTTCTATTATCAGCTCTTCATCAATTTAAAATCAAACTCAACGTTTCTTTTTTTAATTTAGTTAAAATAACTCATTTTTAAAAAGCAGCAAATACATTATTATTCATTTACTCACTTTTTTAAAAAAGGATTAGCATTTAAGCCACATATTTTATGCAAGATCCAAGATATAGTATTGAATTTTTTTTTTAATTCATTTTTAAAAAGTTTTTATAGAATTTAGAAGGTTCATATATTCCTAGCTTTCTTTTTTTTTACCTTACCTTATGCTCAATATATATTCTATATCTATTTATATAATAAAGAGACATAGCTTTAATTTTAGTTTCTATCATCAGCTCTTTATCATTTTAAAACCAAACTCGACATTTTCTTTTTTCAATTTAGTTAAAATAACTCATTTTTAAAAAGCAGCAATACATAATTATTCATTTACTCATTGTAATTAAAATGGATTGACATTTAAGCCACATATTTTATGCAAGATCCACAATATAGTACTGCATTTTTTTTTGTTTTATGGAATTTAGAAAGTTCATATCGTACTAGTTTTCTTTTTTTTACCTTACATGCTCCATATATATTCTATATCTATTCATATTATAAAGAGACATCATATTTCACAGCAGTGCCTGTATTTTATATGAATATAGTTAATTGAAAAATAAATACCCAGGATATTTACCCAAAAAAATTAATACCTGATTATTTTACATCACTGATTGTGCCACAATAAAAATGGACACCCTGTATGCATTAACATTACAGAAATTTGAAAAAAAATGGCAAAAGTGATGCTTTCATTTGAATACAAAATTATATATATATATACAACGTTAGCATTATCTACATTCAGTTAATTGTATTTTCAACATAAAATTCTTATTAATAAAGTGGGTAATTCTTGAAAATTACGATGCAACTCCATACCCATTCGTTGAATGGGTCGATGTGGGTTGTAAATATTGAGCAATATTATATAGTTGAGGGTTGTAGTAGGAGTTGAAATAATACTTCATTTTTTATTAACTTTATAAAAACATGCACAGGAATTTTCAAGGAAATAACATTTTTTGAGATATCACATCTCTACTAATAATAAAAGAGAGTCTGTGTGTGTGTCTGTTGGCGGTCTACGGAACAGATCATTGAACTTAGACCAACCAAATTTAGTACAAGTATACTTTGGAGGGTGGGAATGTGCACCTCAGAGCCATTTTTTTTTAAATTTTAATTATTTAAAAATTAAGCAACTTTTGAATGTTTTTGGTCATATTTTCGTGAATAAGTTCCAAAAGAACTATTGCATGAAAATGATTTTTATACCACTTTAAAGTGCAAACAATTATCTTTCCAATGATATTAGTATGAGTACTGTGCAATAATTACTTCTAATTTTTCAAGGTTTTAAACTGTCATTAACTGCGGCCAAGGTCGCCCAAGGAGACCGTTTCTCTTTTCGACCAAAGGAAGGACGGGGGGACGAGGGAGGATGCCGCTAAGCAGTCATTTGTCAACAGTGAAAGGGCAGCCATTGTTGCTCATTTGCAGTTAGAAGGAAAAGATTTTTAAAAGCTCACCTCGCAATCAATAGGAAAATAAAGGTTGAAGCAACAGGAATGATTTTCTGAATTAAGTAAAAACTTTTTAATGATACAGATAAAGGTGATATTTTAAATTCATTACAATTGATTAATTTCCGTCCAACTTTTTTTTGTACAGTTCTTGAGTAATGCAGAAAAAAATTATTCAAATATAATTGCTTTCTAAATGTATTACACAAAATGACTGACTGAAATGTTGACATAAAATGCAGATCAATACATTTTACAGATCGTCAGAAATGTAGTTTGTAATACGATTAAAAGAGCTGTTTTGTTTATAAGGAATGAGAAAGTAAAATCGGATACGAAAAGAACGTGGGTTAAATGTCTATCGCAATTTGAAGTTAAAAATTACTTTGTGAAGGGAACCAGGAATATAAAATTACGCATAAGAGATTCATTTAAAATTATATTCCTGGTGAACAAGCTGGTCGCCGAAGGCAGCTAGTTTATAACAACCGAAACATGCAAAAATTTCAAACTGACAAAAAGTAACTTAAAAACAGCAATAAATACTTTAGTTGAATAAATGTTTATTAAGTCTGCTTTATGGAACTAAGGGGCGAAATCTCCGATTCAACATGCAGACAATCAATTTTTGAATTCAAAAATCAATATTTTGGAAGAAACATGTCATGGTTGTATTCCTAAAGTAATAATTAAAACAGTCCCTCAAACAGAAGCCAAAGTATTATTTAATTTATTATGAAATTGCATTACATATATCTGAACAAAAATGTGTTTTATATTAAAATAGCATTCATATCCTGACACAATAATATCTAATAGTAAAACCTAATAAGACTTTTACACATAATTTTTAAGTACTATTTTAAAAACTGTTAATACCAAAAAGATGATAAAGGAAAAATTTCACTTCTATTCTTAAAAAATTGGTTCAGAACCTGCTAATAATGTTAAATTATTACAAAAAATATATAGGTACAACTTTTTTTTAATTACAAACAGCCCAGTGACATACAGAGGCCAAATGCACAACCAAAAAAATAGCTATAGCATTCTGTACCCATCTAGGAACTGGAATGTATTAAGGAAATTCATAAAAAAGTATTCATCGGCATCAATCTATCTAATCTGCAATTATTCTATAATCATAGAAAAGCCAGATCAAGGCCTTAAAAACACGAGAATGCCCATCTTTATTTGCATACTAGCAGTACACGCACGGTGTTGCCTGTGGAATCGGGACTTTAACAAAATGAGAAAAAAATGCCCACAATGACACGAAAAAGTTTCGAAAACAAAATCAAAACAAAAGATACACACTATTGATTTTCGACAATGACATAAATGCAATGATGTCACCAGAAGGAATCAGATTGTCAATAGCATATTACGTCACCTCCTGCAAAGAAGGTCACCACCAGCCAATGAAATTGCAACAATGCATTCTGGGAAGGTCCGGAGAAACGCTCGCTGTCAAATCTCACTAGCAAAAAAAACTGTTTGAAGTGATCAGGGAAAAATTTTTAAAAAAAACGGGAAAAGATATTTTAACCGTTCTTGTTTTGAATCCGACAGAAACGTCCCAGTTATAAGCTGAAAAAAATGAAAATTATAGACTTGTTAGAACGTCAGATGCAAGAATTTGAAAAAATCCTCATCAAAAATTACCATAAAAGTGACTATTATTTAAAAATTTCTCAAAATTCAGTAAATTGTGTTAGAAATTCAAAAGGAACTTCATTAGAACGAAAATTGTTTGTTCTATCCGATGGTGCATTGATTGTTTTTCAATGATCATTAGAAAACATACTACAGCCGTAAATGTGCCAAAAATGACCCAAAACAACACAAAATGTTAAATAAAAAATTTTCTAGATTAAATTTTAAAATTCTGGCTTCGAGGTGCATTGAGTCACCATTACGACTACCTGTGTGCCAAATTTCATGGCTGTAAGTGCGATAGATTCGTTTGGACATTGCGCACACACACACAAACATTGACTTTTATAAGTATAGATTATCAAGTATGTGTGCAATAATGTCTCTACTGAAAACAAATTTGTACATATTTTAATTATTCAGCGAACAACACTTTTTGTTTTTACTTAAAAAATATGTACAGAATACAAATTACCTTAGAGCAGCTTTGTAAAGCTCAGATGCCAAAGTAGTCGAATCACCGGGACCTAAAATTAAAAGTATATTAGTTAGCGACAATTTATTAACTTGTATTCAAATTTATTTAGTCATAATTTTAAAGAATGTTTTCAACTCACTGAAATGGAATTCACCTTGATCTTTTTTTTTATATAATTTAATAGGTTGTTTATCTAGTTATAAAGTAAAAAAATTATGACTATTTTTTCAAGCATATTTTGCCTTAAAATTAATAAACATTTGTTTCGTTTATAAATAATTAACAACACTATAAATCTACTTAATTAAAATATCATTCAAAACATTTATATAATTTATTAACAATTTTTTTTAAAAAGCAAATTTTAAATGCCAGGCAGACCTCCATAAGTGTTTTTCCACAAAAATTTCTAAGAACACAAACAATTCCAAATGCTTACAATTTGCTACCATCTACAAAGTATTTCAGATAAAGGAACCCAAACTAAAACTGACTTTATCCAGTAATGTCATTTAAATGAAATAACATGATAAATAAGAACGCAGATTTAAAGACGGGGTCATTTTGAAAATACAACATTTAAGCTTAATTATTTTTCTATTAGGCCTTACATACTAAAAGAATGCCTGGAGTTAGATTCATTTCCTCCCCAGCACCAGTTCTCCCAGTTCATTTGAAATTGAAAATGATTCTGGACTTTTGAAGGAATTTTCATCTTCGTAAATTTGTATGACCGAAATTCTTTTTTTTTTTTCTTTGGTGATATTTGTGATTTTTTTGACCAGCAGACACTTTATTGGAGGAAGTACAGTAAAATAAATTTCGTACAGAGTTATACTGTAATAAGTAAAAACTACAAGTCTTAAAATATAAATTAATTGCATTTTTCTAGAATTCCAATAACAGCTACAAATAATATCATTTTTTTAAATGTCAAAAATTCAGGGTCATTTTCAAAATCAGACTTTTTAAAAAACAAGCTTTTTTTCCAGTCAGCCAGAAAAAAAGTTTGAAAAATTACTCTCCAAACTGAATAGAATTTTTCATAAATCAGATGTAAAGTTCTTAACCACCAAACATTTTAGGGCTGCTATCAAAAGTAAAAACAATATTCTTAAAACACCTAACAGCTTCCACACACTTGGTTCAAGTAAGAAACATTAACTGATAACGCTGAAAGTTAATGAGACATTTCAGAAAGATAATTTTACTCCCCCCCCCGTCTAATCTATCTGTGGTCATGACATATACAGTAAATTCTCGATTATCCGGCATTCAAGTATCCGGAAAGCTCAACTAAACGGAAAAATTAGAAAATGAGTTTTTTAAAAATTTTGCATACATGCACCGTTTCATTCACACGGGCAGTTTATTTCTGGAATGTAATGTCCACTCCGCACGGAGGGGCAAAGAAGGGGGAGAAGCAATATACAGTACAGTGACGTACACAGACTAGTATTTATGGGGGGGGGGGTTCAAAAGCAAAAGTGAGAACCAAAAAAAAAAGTTCATCTTTTGTCGAAAAACAAGACCTAAAAACAAAATCGACAACCAAAAAAAAATTTTTTTTAAATAAAAAAAAATAAAGGGACAGAATAGGTTAAAAAAGGCCATAATCTACCCCCACCCCCCATTTTTCCCGTCACACTCAACTATCTGGACTTTTCAGGTATCCAGAAATCGGCATTTCCCGAGCATGCCGGTTACTTAAGCTTTTACTGTATTACAAACCAATAATACATTACATCCAAAATGCTAGAAAAAAATTATTAAAGCATTAGAAAATTATATTTGAATCAATAGCTTTGCTAGAAAGGTTCAAAGTCAAAAGGATTGCATTACTTCTTAAAATACCAGACAGTACACATTTCCAGGCATTTTTAAAAGCCTCGCTGTGCCACAAGTGAGTAAGGTGGCCTTGAACAGACTGAAGAATACCTTGAAGAGGATAATCCTAGAAAAAGAAAAAAAGAATTTTTAGACCTTATATATAAACTCAAAACGTCACAATAGAAAATTTACAGTACAAAATAAAAAGGCACTACTTCTACATACCTTACCGTCTTTTACAGTCATTCTTCGTAGAATCACTTCCCAAATAGCATCATCCCAAATGCCATACTCAATACAGAGTTGTATGCAGAAAACAACAGCCTTGAAAGAAAAAATATTTTTCTTTATTAAACTAAATTTAAAGTTATTGATGAAAAAGACAAGAAAAGTATTCTCATGAGGTTTTATTTTATATTTCCTGAAAGGCCTAACCTTTTGCAGTGCTTTTCAGATAAACACAAATCTTAATGTGTTGCTAATTAGTGGCTTGAGGTAATGAACAATATGATTGCAAAGATATATGGACTTGGTCCAAACAATCATTCAAATAATTCTTTAAAAGTCAGTCAATATTTAAAACAATATATCATGAAAAATTAGATTTCAAAACACTAAAATTAATAAAACAACTTTTAGCAAATTAACGGCATTCATTATTTAAAAAAATCACAATATGCATGATATTATGGTTTTCACAGTATTAAAAGACAGCATGGTGATAATCTTAATATAAATAAAAGTCATTGTGGGTATGTGTCTATGTTCCACATCTCCTCCTAAACCAATGGACGGTTTTCAACCAAATTTTGTACACTTATTATTTAAGACAAGGGGAAGACACTTATGAACTTTTCTAGGTCCAAAAGTTAATTAAACAGTCAGTTAATTAGAAAATAACCGAAACCGTTTTTCCGCCGTAACTTCGGAGCAAACTGTCCGACAAAAAATATTTTTATACCATCTTAAAGTTCAAATTTTTACCTTTTCAATGATACCAATTTTATTTCTCTGACATTTTCCCTTCGATTGTTATTAATTTTTAAAAGTTCAAAAATTTTAAAATGCGTGCAGACGATTTTGAAATAACGAAGATTTATAGCTACTCCGTTGCTAGGCAACGGTTAGACTTTGAACTAATTCACCTTTATTTCTGAAAATTTTGCTTATTTTTATAAATATCCATATAATATAATAAATGCGAAAGTGTGTCTGTCTGTTTGTTACGCATTCACGGCAAAACTACCAAACCGATTTGGATGAAAATTGGCAGAGTTGTAGCTTGGAACCCAGGAACGGACATTGGGTAGGTGACATCATGTTAAATTCATTATTTTTGATTACAGATAGCAATTAAATAATTAACAAGCTATTTCCGATGAAGATTATTACTTTATTTTTCAATCAACTGCCACGTGATCCTTAAGGAATGCGTAAACAAAATGAAATGTCACGTGATCCTTCAGAAAAGCGCAAGCATGTGGAATAACTTATTTTTAAAGTCATGCATCACGTGATCTTGCTGAGAAAAGAAATAATCTCTGGAATAATAACTGAAAAATAAACGCCGGGACAGAAATCTAAAGGTAGATATGATATAGTTCCAAGAGTTTTTAGATTAAAATTTAAAAACTAAAGTTAAGTATAACTAAATGAAAATATCGTTCAATGTTTACTTAAAATAAGAGCCTAATTTAGTGGAAAGGTTGCCAAAATTATTCTTTATCGCTCTTTTCATCGACATCCAAGATTTTTTTGGTGGTTAAATTTGTAACCAAACGATTTAGCTAATTACAATATTTCCGTTTCGAATTTTAATGCTTTAAGAGCTGTTTCTAACCGATTTAAATAGAAAGGATTACACAAACCCAAAGAACATGGAATTCAACGTTTTGTTTACTAAAGAAAGAACTAATTCGAGCTTGGTGCTTGATACAGTTGCCAAATAGATTTGGCGATTGCTTAAATCGGAAGGTTACCGGAAAACGGTCTATGAATCCAAAATAAACAAACCAGGATCGTCCATTGACATATATGATATGGTTGTCAGAGTTTTTAGAATAGGAAGGTATATTTTGTCTTATGTATTCTTTTAAACAGTAGAAGCAGATGACATATAGCATGGTGGATGATATATTCCAAAGAGCAGATGATACCATTGAGTACAATGATGTAATTTACAGTTACGGAGAATTAAATTAGTCGTCCAATTATGTATTATCAACCGTCAGAACTTTTGATTTCCCCTTTCTATATATAACGAAATATTTACACTCGTGAATTTAAAAAAAGTAGCAATTCAAATTCTTCGCGCACGAAGTCGCGGGTAACAGCTAGTAGTACAAATAAAAAGTAACAGAGCAAATAAAATATACATCAAATTCCTTTCCTAAATTCATAATAACTTTTCATTTCTGATTGTATTTTCATTACAAAATACAACTTAAATGAATAGACCAATAAATAGAAGGCAAACGCAGAAAAAATATTAAAAATTCCATGGTTATACAAATTGATCAACTGTATATCAGATGCAAGATTTAAAAACCTCTGACTGAACACGTGAATTTTTCAAATGAACGAAATGCTCTCAAACCAATTTTATCATCTATGTATCATTATGATGGAAATCCTAAATGCCACATGCAAAAGCACATGAATCTAGAGAAAATGATGTTACAAAATAATCCTCAGCTTAAACAAGAATTATAACTTTTAACTCTTTGGGTACATTTGACGAGTGAGACTCGTCATCTGCTTACTTGGGCGAAGTTACTGTGGACGAGTCCGACTCGTCATCTGAATTTAAGAATTATTGGTGCAAGTGGTCCTGCCAAATTATAATACCCGTGGATGTCCTACAAATAGAGATGCACCACATCGTTCGCAAGCGAAAAATTGGGCACATTTTCCGGAGAATATTCCGGCCACAGAATTAAAGAAACACCCTACAAAATGGTGTTGCGTATGTTATAAACTTAAAATAAGAAAAGAAACCACTTGGCAATGCAAACAATGCCAGGTACCTTTGCATTTACCGACATGTTTTGAAAAATACCACACGGTACAAAATTATTAGACTTTAAGTTGGTTTTTGTTCTATATAAATATTTATATTTTGTTTCATTTATATATTTATTTATATTTTGTAACTAAAATGCTGTTTCAGAAATATATTTATATCACCAATATAAGTATATTCCAAATAAAATGTGTTGCTTTTACATATTAATCCATATAGCAACAAATGAAATCCGTCTCATGGGCATAAAAATCTTCAAATAATTCAGTACTCAAAGTGTTAATACCCTTTTTATGACAGTGCTTTTCTCGACCAGAGTATCATCATTGAACAGAAGTAAGCAAAAATGCATACGATTATACTGTTAACATTTTGCTTTTATGTTTGCTTCTTATGTTTGGGCAAACCAGAACACTTTTTTTGCCCTGAAAAGGAACAAAACAAAAATATGGTGAGAAATCAGGATATTCATTGTTTGGGGTTCCACTTAAATTTGAACCTTTTAAGAGGGTCCCGGTAACAGGTATTCCTAGTTTATTGGTCGTAATATCAAGTTATGGGTGATCTTGCTGCATGTAGCTGTCCACGAGGTATTCAGAAGCAAGAAAGCCTGCATGTTACATTTATAACAAACACCATATAGCTAAGATCTTTGGTGTGTGTGTTTGGGAAGGGGGATCTTTCCTTTCGATCATATAGTAAATACTAGCTGTTACCCGCGACTTCATGAGCGAAGAATTTGAATTATTCTTTTTTTTAATTCACGAATGTAAATGTCTTGTTGCATTTTGAAATGGGAAAGTAAAAGTTCTGACGGTCATAATACTTAATTGGATGGCTGACAGGAGTGTACTGTACATTTATGCTGATATAGTTACGTAAATTGTTTATCTATTCTAATATACTTTTGTATACCATGTTATTTGCACGGATGTAGAGGTTGTGTGGGCTGGACACATGTGAACACGCCACATATAGTTTGCCCATGAGAAAAATATGGTTTTTCCAAACATACGCCTGCCACTTTCAGTATCTGGCCCTGAGCCCGGCAAATGATATTTTTAAAGGGATTTGTTGCCTTCTGAACTGAGATGATAAATCCTTCAGTATTATCGGAAGGCGTGGAATTAAAATACTCTCTCTTCTCCCTATATCAGTCATAACAGTAGCTTTCATGACGTTTGGACCTAGGTGTGTAATTTGTGACCGTGTGCCATTGCGCAGTCTCGGTACATAGAGGTTACGTATTAGTAGTACTGGCACACCGGCATTCAATCTCGGTTTGTCGGAAGGTGCCCTAACAATTCTAAGATGTTGAAGAGCTCTACAGTATATGATGTTCCTTGTTAATGCCCATTACCGTATCTACAGATGGATATTCTGTAATACCTCACTGTGAAAGTTAAACAAAACATCGAGACAATAATTCAGTAATGTAGTTGGATCACTGTGTAACCGTATTAAAAGCTGTAAATGCTACGACAACAGGAAACCGGAAGTGTAAAGTCTCCTTTGTTGATAATGGTCAAAGAAAGCAATATTTTCTTATATTAACTTTAACACTGGCAAAGGCCCGTGCGCAAAACAGTAATTTGGCTTGAATTTATTTCTATAAGAACAAAAAGTCTTGTTAGAAATTACGTTACAAAAATATTTTTAAACCTTAATAACAATCAGAGAAAACATTTCACCGCAATGGAATTAATAGCATTAAAAAGATCATTTTCTGGTCTTTAAAATGGCATAAAAATAATTGTTGTCTAATAAAGATTTCAGAAGTTATTGGCAAAAACGTCTAAGCAATACGCTTAAAAGCAGCTAATTTTCGTTATTTAATTAAATATCTTAAGAACTAATTAACTCTGAAAGTTGAAAATAGCACCTTTGACCTAGAAATATGCTCTAGAATGTTGTGTGTAAATTTCATGTCTCTACCTTTTATCGTTTAGGAAGAGTTCTTGTGACCGACAGACAGACAGACAGATACATGTAATTTCTGCCTTATTTTATAGATATTTATAAAGATAAGCAAAATTTTCAGAAATAAAGGTAAATTAGTTCAAAGTCTAACCATTTCCTAGCAACTGAGTCGATATAAATTTGCGTCATTTCAAAATCGTCTGCACGTAAAACTTTAAAAAATTAATAAAAATTGAAGGTAAAATGTCACAGAAAATAATTTGGTATCATTGAAAAGGTAAAATTTTGCACTTTAAGATGGTATAAAAATAATTTGTATCGGACAATTTGTTCCGAAGTTACAGCGGAAAAAAGGATTACGTGATAGTTGATTTTAAAAATAATTTATTCCACATGTTTTCGCATTCCTGAAGGATGACGTGACAGTTGTTGAAAAATAAAATAATCTTCATCGAGAATCGCTGAGTCAATGGGCTTTGTTAATTATTTAATTGTTGTCTGTAGTCAAAAATAATTAATTTAACGTGATTTCACCTAGCCTATGTCCGTTCTTGGGTTTCAAGCTACAACTCTGCCAATTTTCATCCAAATCGGTTTTGTAGTTTGGTCGTGAAAGCTTAACAAACAGACAGACAGACACACTTTCGCATTTATTATATTATTAAGGATATATGATAAATATATTCAATGTTTTGCCTATAGCATTTTCCTTACTTCCTATCCGTTTATTTAAAAAAAAAACAAAAAAAAAAACGATTTTTGAACATTTAATGGAATTAGTGATCCATTAGCAAATCATAAAAGTACATAAAGCAAATTCTTGAGACAGCAACTAAAGGGCTTAGATATATATAAAAATGGAATGACAAATAAAAGGGTTTATCATCTTTAAATGAAATATACAGACATGACATAAGCTTGGAACAAAAAAAGCTGAACTTCACAAATACGGAATCGTATCAAACGTAAACATCGAGAAGTAAAATAAGTATGATTAATTGAACAATAAATAAATAAATTTATACAAAAATATATGCTTGAGATATTAAAAATATTGTAGAATTATTATTTAAAAGAAAATTAATGGGTAAAAAATGAATTATGTATAAAGTTTTATTAAAATAAAAACTATGGTAAAAATTATATCACTAAAAAATATGGGCATGTAAAAACTGTTTTTGATTATACATAATTATTAAGACTTCTGTTTCTCATTTTTTCAGCTAACAGTTCAAGCTTTCTTTTATGCTTCAGTCTGCTATTTTCCTCCATTTTCTAAATTTTGCTCTCTTTCTTTGATTGGGGTTTTTTCTTTTTTTTCTCATAGCTATTTTCTTACTATCAAGTTCCTCCTAGTACCATTTGCCTGATTGCCTTAAATTTTTGTTACTATCAATAGCATCACGCAAAAAAATCTTTTTTCTAAAATATTCAAAAGCAGATTGCTTTTTGCTCATCATTTTGTATTTAACACTCTAAATTGCAGAATGTGTTTCAATATACATTCTTCCTGATCTTTTATCTATCAAATCTGACATTATTTTGAATGTGCACATGACGCACAGTTTTTGTTTGCGTGCTATTCACGTCTTTTGTGAGTGCACCCCCTCCCCTCCCCAATGCATTACCAAAACTTTTAATGCAAATTTACATTGACCCCAAGAATGACAAAATTCGATGCCGAAAACCGCGTGTCTGCACAAATGTGTCATGTCTGTGTTGATAGACAAATGTTAAGGAACGAAAACTAACAAAAATGAAGAAAAGAATGTTAAAAAGAATGCGAAAATAAAATGGCTTCCTTCACGGAGAGCTAACAATCTTTTTTTCTCACGAAATTCGGATCGGAAGAAATTCGTGGATGATTTTCTTTCGTCCAAGCAGAATTCAGAATGAATTCCGATTGGATGGAACGAAAGACAATTCGATGAAACGGGAAAGAATAGAATACAATTTTCGGACATTCCTCCCAATGCTAAACTTTGATCCCAAAGCGCTGCAAAAATTCGATACATAACTCGGACACTGAACAGCTTTCGGCAGGATTACGCAATATCTTATGAATTCAAAACTCTTTCGTCTTACAGCCATCAGCAAAATTTTCACATGGCACACAGTTTTTGTTTGCATGAACACCCGCCCCTCCCCCCACAATAACAAAAATTTTAATGCAGATAAAATCCGTGTTTCCGCGGAAATGTGTCATGTCTGAATATATGAAACAAAGTAAAGGGCAAAATGTAGTAGCACAACACGATTCTCCAAATAATTCAAAACAAATACGTTTAAAAATATGACATACTTACTTTTGGGTTGTGAAAATTAGTAGACAATATTCTTTGCACAAGTTCAGTTTTGTTACACTTGGTGAATGTTTGAAGGGAATACGGGAGCTTCAAATTTTCAAGTTCAACACTGCACTGTAGAGGGACGAAGTGATCGGCTAAAACTTTGGGATCCCATTCGAGAGCTTTCGCTACTGTCGGCACATCAAAAACAGACACAAAGCAAAACAATAACCTCGTACTCTGAATCGATGGCATCACTTTAAAATTCTAAGCAAAGAAAGCAAATATAAGTAAGAACGTGCAGCAGCTGCACGAAATTTGTGCACCCATGTTTTCAAACTGCAAAAGAAATATATCTTTGAACAAAAATCAAACTAAAGAAGTTATATAAAATTCTTATATGTCAGGGGTTCTTGAACAGTGGACCCAAGTGCAATCGTCCAGAAAAAAATACTTTCGGGTGAGAAAGAGTAAAAAAAATTTTCACAGAATCCTTCCTACTGCAGATTCTTCAACAATTGTACATGCCAACATTGGAAAGGTGGCTTTCCGAAGTAGGTTTTCGAGGGTGGCAAAAGCAATACACACGGAAATAGACTTGTGTCAAAAGTTTGAATTCATGATCATTTATATATTTCATCATATTTTAAGTTGGGGGATGTCCATAAATGATGTCACACTTTTTTTCAATATTTTTGACTCCCCTCCCCCCCCATTTGTCACAAAATGTCACACTTTACCATACCCCCCCCCTTGTCACATGTCACACTATATTACATAAACATATACTTGCAGTTCAGAAACAAAGCATTGCGTTATAGATCATATATCAAATTTTATTTTTAAACTTTAACTATGTGCTTTAATGACATTTGTGAGCATAATAATAATAATGATTATATGTGTACTTATTTTGTTTAAAATAAGATTAAGGTTTACAACAAAAAACCTAATTAACATGCAATAGTAATAAGATATTAATATAAAAGAGCAATTGAAAACAGTAGTATTTTGGAATTTGATATATTTTGCTTTAAATCTTATCTTTACTTTATGAACACAAAATACTCTTAAACAGATTGATTTTTAAAAAAAACCGCCTCGATAAGATCAACCTTTTGTGCCACTACCAGTTCTACCACTCACCCAGGTGGGACGACGTATCTTTTGTTGGACATTTCGAGGGTGTGACGGGGGAGGTTTTCTTCTAATGGTGAAGAATTTCTGCTGCTACCATATTCTCAGAACCTACCCTGAATGCCTTTTCGAAATGAAAGAAATATAAGTGAAAAAAATCACATGATAGTTGCTTTAGCCCCGATTTAAAAAACACCTCCAAATTCTGATAATTTAATCTGCTGATTTTAAATGTTTTTATTTTAACCAAAATGCATGATGTCACACTTGTTAGCCCCTCCCTCCCCCTTGTCACAAACTGTCACAATTTCAGGAACCCCCTCCAAGCGTGACATCATTTGTGGACGGACCCTTGTCATAAATTTCTATTTTTAAGAAAAATATCTTATCTAAACAAATAATACAAGAAATATATATATATCACTATTATTAGAAGAATGAGAAATAATTATATAACATTTTTCAAAACCATGAAATGTAGTAATTTTTCAGTTTTTTTTTTTTTTTACATTATAATCCAAGAAGCCTTTACAGTTCAAAAGTATGCATTACACCAAATACTGATTAATACTTGAGATTATTCATATCAAGCTGTGCATTTGAGATGAATCAATCTATTTATAGCAGCCCCCCTCCCAGTTTAGACATTAAGCATAAAGAGGTAGCTAGTAATTATTACCCAAGATTTCACTTCAAAGGAATAGTATTATTTATTGTGTTTATATTAAAGGTTTAGTTTTCGACTAATTTATGAAAACAATTATAAATATAAAATTTTAAGCTGTAGTACCTGAACCTTATCAAGTAAATTTTCTCCTGGTGGATTAATTATAAAAATTAAATCATTTTAGCGCAGCAAGAAAGGAAACGATAGCCTTTTTGTTAAATAGCATCAAATAGGTTGCCATCACTATACATGGGCTGATCCAGGTGAAAATTTGGGCCGGTGAGAGACCCTTCTAAAATTCACATCATAAAAAAGCGGCTCTTCACAAAATTCAAATTCATAAAACGGCCCCTTTTTTCAATCTGACTTCTTTTTTTAAGTTTTTTGAATGAGGCATTGCACAAATATATACAAGTATTTTTTTTTTCAGTATTATATCAAATTACTGCATATATTTGGTTCAATGAAACACTTTTTGATGTTAAGCACGTAAAATATGAAATATGACTGTTAAAATTAGAAGGTTTGTATGATAAAATTTTTTCACAAATAATTTTTTCCCCTTTAATAATAGGCCCCTAAAAAAAAAAAGCCCTGGATGAACCCTACTATTGATAACAAGTAGGAATTCATTTATATTCTTGTAGTAAAAGCATGGAATTGACTTACATTCATGTTGTACGCAGATGAAAAGTCAGGCTGGTCTTTGATTTGTCTGTTCAGACTGCTAGTGTAGTGCAGTATCTGTTACTAAGCACTTGATTGGACTTCTAGTTAAAGTACTTGTGATCAAATCCTTGATTTTCTTTGTTGGTCAAATTGTAATCGACTTTTCTATTCTTCATCCGCTAGATCACTTGTCTGATCATTAAATAAATTTATGAATTTTATAAACAATTTGAATGATTCCTGTTGTGATTCTTTTTGTCATTTTTACAGTACAAATTGATACTTTTTTTTAAATAATTTATGCAATAATACTCCATTTTACGTACACTTTCGAGTCAAGTTGGAAGTAAGAAAATGAGTGCCGAATAATAATGTATTACAATTGTGGAAAAAAAGTATAATGTTGCAAAAAATAATAGATGACATAATACTAGAAATATATATCATATTTTTATGAAATGTAAAGATACTTCATGATATATAGTAAAATTGGAGCAAAAAATAAATTTAAATTTCTTTACATATCAAACTTTACAAAAAGAATTAAAGAAATTATCATGTATTTGAAGTTGGAAAAAGTATAGAGTTGATCTGATTTATTCTTTAGTATTGAAATTGGGGTACTCTTTTTTCCCCTTACTTGTATTAATTATATTTCATAGAACCAGCAGAATTTGGAAGGCAAGATTAGATGTTGTTCCAGCAATTTTTACTTTCTGCATTATCACAGTATACAAAGAGAAAATATTGTAATCGTGAAAAATTTGAATTTCGAGATTTTGTGAATCTCCCGCGTTTTAGACACTCCTGAGTCCGAGAAAAACACAATTTTAGAGATTATGTCTGTCTGTGAACGATAACAAAACCATTAGAATAAAGGGATGGAATTTGGTATGTGACCTTTACACATATTTGGTTGAGTTTCTATCGGTACGGACAAAATCCGTCTCACGTGAAGTCACTTGTCTGTCCACGGTCATGCGAACACTATAACTCGGGACCCTGAATAGCTAAATGGATAAAATTTTGTACACAGTTTTTATCGTCATGAATGTAGATTCATTATAAAATTTTGCGGCCAAATCAAGTCAAGGTTGATGTCTGTTGGTTTGTATAATTTCGCATTTGTCAAAGGAATCCGTTATCTCCACGCATGTCGTGCTGGAGCAATCTTCTGTGCGTTTCGAGAAAGGAGCAGATTTCATTCACAGAATGCTTGAATTATAATCGGATTTTCCTTGAGCCGATGAAGCGAAGAATTGGTACATGCATCTCTTTGAATTTGATTCCTTACCTGG
>BGPR01004544.1:23666-53876 GCA_013235015.1 Araneus ventricosus | reverse complement strand
TTAATTAAATGAATCAATGAAAATTAATTAAATGCATTCCTTTTAAACAAAATAAAACTCATAAAAGCAATAAAAGGCAAAGAAATTGCATCACACACACACACACACACATAAATGTGAAACTGAAGCAACGCAAAACAAAAAAATTCAATAGTTTATTTTTAATTCCTATAGAATTTTTTTAGAAAATATTGAAAATAGGGTGAAATACATCATTTACCTGAAGGCATTTGATTTGCTACCCAGCTGGCACATGCTACAGATGATTCCGGTTCCTTAACCTTTGATATCATTTTATCAATCATATCCACAAATTTTACATCATGATGCAATACGATGTGAGGAGAAAAATGCTGTTTTAAATACTTTAACACTGTATTCTTGACAGCTATAATCATCAAGTGGTCTTCTGGAATCTAATTTTAAAAATATAATAATCAGAAACAAAAAAAAAAAAGGCATAATACAGAGCAGCTCAGCTAATTCAAAGATAACAGGAACCAGTGGCGGCTCGTCTACTAGAGCTGCACGGTCTAATATATTCTAATATAATCTATATATAGAGCTGCACAGTCATAAATATATTTTTAGAAAGTCTAAAAATAAAGAACACAAACCAGAGAAAAATGAAATAAATTATAAAATAAAATGGGAAAATAATATGGTCAACAGCTGCAAAAAACTGGTAAATTGGGAAAGATTATAAACTCCTGTTACATAATATTAGTTAAAAGGATTTCAAAAAGCTAGTTACATACAAACAAGCATAATTTCAATTTTCTACTGTTAGTTTCTATTGTTAATGAAATATCAAAGAACATACTTTTAAAACAGAAGCAATCTTCAACCATATATCCACTGTACTAGCAGATAGTTCTGGATCTGTTGAAATCGTAACATGAACAAAATATGTAAATATTTCAACACAAATATAATGAAAAAGTTAAATTAATAATATCAAATTATAGCAAGTTATTAAACAGTTTGATTATTTGTTCTTGTGGACTATCCTCTTTGGTCTTTGTTTGGGGAATTCGGGCTATGAGAAGCTTTGTTTAGCGTAATGCTTGCTTCTTGCAGAAAATTTCCCAAATATTTTTTGAATCTATTTCGAATAGTTCTTAGCCCTTGAAAAAGTGGACTAGAATGGATTCCTTGTTTTGTTTTTTGCTTTTAGTTATTTTCGATTCACTCTGGGATTATTTTATTACCTTCTTTATTTACTTTTAGCTATCTCTGTATGATCTTAATTTCTACTGTTCTCTGTTTTTTTGTTTACCTGCTGCAATTGTACGCTTCTTAAACATTGTCTTAATTTTATCCAACTTGATCTATTTTCTACAAAATATTTTTGATCTTTTAATTTATTGTATGCTTATTAAAATATATATTTTTTGTTCCAGTTTTAAATGTAAATTTTGCTTTTTTTATATTTGTTCTATTTTTTTCTTGTTGATTGTATGCATGCTCTAAGCAAACTAATTAACCTAGCAAGTTACTGTTATTCACTCCCTACTTTCTTTACATGTATAATTCCCTGATAAAGTAAGTTATTTAGTACATGATTTTCAAGCTATACCCAAAAATACAAATGGCATAACTTCCAATATTCTGGAGGTTCTTTGGGGAGGAAGCTCTTTAATACTATTAAAAATGCTGAATGCTTATCTGTGAATCTTGACAAAAATGTGGTCAAATATTAAAAAATTAATAGTTACTTTAAATAACATAAAGCCTATATGAAATTGATGTATTGCAAAATGTATTTATCCCTTGAAGACCGGATATATTTTTATAACCAACAGATTAAACACCGACTACAAGTCAAAAATGGATGGTATCTGCCATCTAATGAGAAAAATAGATCTGTAGATATTCTGAAAACAAGAAAAATAATTTCTTCCAGCATTTACTGCATACAACTAACCAGGGGCTCAGTCTTAAAAGGAAAAATGAAATTTACAATATCAAACAGCCTATCTTAGGTGAAAAAAATTACAACAAAAGTAATTTTAGAAAGCCACTACTCATTTAGACATTTTTTAATTAGTTTCAATTCAATATCATTCTATAGACATTTAAGAAAGAACTTGACAGTGCGTCTACCAAGTTTAAAAGGCAAAATTTAACCGTCTCAAATAATACGATTTTAATTTTTTGCTCATTTTGCACTTTAAAACTAATTAATTAATTTTAAAATTGCTAGAGTAATAAAAGTAACTATTAAAATTTTATATTAAAAGCAAAACATCTGAAACTCCTAAGAAATCAACCAACAAAATGCATTAAAAAAATTTCAGAAATTTATCACAAGCCACTGCTCCAGGAGCTTGATACTTTTCCACAAAATTTCTTAAACTTCAAACTGTAATACATTCCGCATGTTCTACTAATTTATTAGGAAAAAATATGTTTAAGAAATCGGAGTTTTGCATGATGCTGACTTTGAATGAAGAAACCTAACACATTTAACAAGATACATTTCAAACTTCAAGAATTAGGTTATTACGCAAGCATTTAGTTTTATCATTGCGATTCCTGTTGGATACGAATTTAAAAACTTTTAAAAAACATCCTCATTACAACGTTTTTATTAACTTGCTTTCTTGTCTGTCTGTCTGTCTGTTCGGTACAAATTTTGCAATCAATTTTAAACTAACTTCCCGATGAGCTGGAGGCTTGAAACTTTAAACATAGCTCAGAACTAGATGACAATGCAATATTAATTCGCTTTCTTGTCTGTCTGTTTGTATGTTAATTTTTTATTTCATATTTTGTGTTTTACCGACCCAGAGCTTTGATAGATGGCGCTGTACAGGCATCACTCGTGAATAGCGAGGAGGGGAATCTTGAGTTTGTAGAAGTGGATTCCAAGAAATTCCGCAGCGAATGGTGGGGGAACATCGAAGAGTGGAATGAAGTTCGGAAGGGGAGAGTTTGCTATACCAGAGTGACAATAATTTGTTTGCCGTGAAATTCCAGAGGGAAAAAAAAGTAAAATGCTGCGTGGTTGCTAGTTGTCTTCACAAAGGTCTCTGCATTACGTAACTTGATTTTTCAGGAAAATAACAATTTTCTATTTATGATCAGGCAAAAAGAAACTGAAATAAACCTGAAATTTGCCACATGTCTCTGTCATAATTTCATCAAGATGTTTAAAATCGATTGCAAAATTTTACACACACGACTAAAAAGCAGAAAATAATTATTTACATAAAATAAAAATTTTAATATATGACATTTTTAAAACAGACTAAGAAGTATAAAATATTTTCTTCCAGCCCCATACAGATTTAAAACGAAAAACGTGGGGAGCATGCAATATTTAATAGTAAGGAGTGTAGGAAGTAGCTGTCGTTGAGAAAACTCACACAACAGTTCGTATCATTTCCATTGCAATAAAATTGTTAGTGACTGAAATAAACTTTTTATGCATCAATTATTGCATGCGCCCCACGTTTTTTGTTTTAAATCTGTATGGGGTTATAAATCTGTATGGGGCTAGAAGAAATTATTTTATACTTTTTGGTCCGTTTTAAAAACGTGATATATTAAAATTTTTATTTTATTTATTTTTCTCTTTCAATGAGCCATTTTATAAATAAATATTTTGTTTATGAAGTCAATATATAAATTTAGACTCAGCCCAGAATTCATAGAAAATTCTTTCAAATTGATTTTTTGGATACTGCTGACCAGTACTCACACTACTCTAGTAAAACTTGAAATATCTTTTTCATAATACTGTTATCTCTCAGATAAAATATTAGTTGACTTTTTTTAAATAGTGTTTATTGTATAGCAACGGATTCGGAAACCCTCCGCGCTTTTGCGCATGAGCCGGGTGGAGTTATTTTCATCAAAATAGGGGGAAAGTGAAAAATGGAAGGGTGATATTTACATTTTACCAAGCGTGATCTAACAAAGAACTCCGGAAATGCGCTCATACGACTCATTGCCCGACACCCCTTTCCGGTGTAAAATCGTCCAAAAGTGGTAGTCTCAGGATCTGTTGCTGAACAGTATGTTTAGTGATTCTGTATTTCTGTTTCTTAGCTTAATGATTTAATAAGAGACAATTGGTTTTTCAATAGCTATATGAATAGTTTACTATATGTTTTCTAATATCTCTTTAACAAAGAAAAACAGAAATTCAAAAGCTATTTTTGGAAACTTTCTTATCCATTAAATAAGGAAAAGAATTCCCAGATTTTTTCCAACAAATCTTTTTATATGCATGCTAGAAAATAAATATACAGTCGAACGTCGCAAATCCGGAATCGTCGGGACTTCGGCAATTCCGGATCTTAGATCATTTCAATATTAAGAAGTAAATTTAACATCATAAAACACAAAATTCAATCTAAATTTTTTTAAAAACTTATTTATTACTTGTTTTCTTTGATTTATAAACATAATTAATATTATTTCTTATTAATTTTAACATTTTTACAAAACATTTAATTTAAAGTGAGTTGCTTCATTAGTTTCGGTTTTTGATTAAGTAACTTCTCTTTTATTTTATGTATCGCCATTATGTCCGACTCCGAAATAAAGTCTCTTTGCTCAAGTCCTTTTATTGCGGTGTTCAACACTTCCACTAAACTGTCAATTGGTATTTTATCTTCCACTTGTATTTCTTCTTCGCTCTCCTCGCTATCAGATACTGATGTTTGGGAGTTCATCAACACCATACTGCATATTTTGGCATCGGTGAGCTGACACACTGTCGGGGCTTTATCGTCGCAATGCAGTACTTCAAAGGCGTCATCTTCGGCAATTTCTTGTTCTATTGACTTGATGTACTCAAGTAGTTGAAAAATTTCAGCTTTTCTTTTGAGATCCTAACATTAGGATTACAATACCCTTCCCCCCTCCTCCGCAATACCTTCGTTGCACGTCGTTGTACATGTGGTTAAATCCCGTCCCTTCCCTCCCCCAGATGGCTACGACCAGTTTCTGCTGACTCTGGGCGCTAATTTGGTAGATAAGTTAGGATATATATATATTTTTTTTGGGGGGGGGGGTTTACAGAATGAAAAAGGTCTGGATTTTGGATCATTCCGGAATTGGACATCCGGATTTGCGACGTTTGACTGTGCATAAATATAAAATAGAAGTGGCTTATTTTCAAAACAGGACAGGAAGAAGAGTAATACTCACTGATGATTGAGAAAGGATTTTCTTGCCCGAAAAAATGGAAAGGTAAGCGTTTAGAAGCTATTTCAGGCAATTTAGGATTCTAAAAATTTATACAATTTCATCAATACATAGTTTTTTAATAAAATAAAACAAACATCAGAAAAAAAGAAGATTGTAAAAGGCAGACAATGAAGACTTACTGTAGGATATAATGCACTCCATCTATCGATTTCTGTGTCAGTAATTGGGGATGTTCTTTTGTAGACTTTTAAAAATTTCAATATTTTGCTGTTCTGCAAAAAATAAGTAAATAATAAATAAAAATTAAAAATATATACGATACGTACAACCAAGATAATGGTAAAAAATGTACAATATAGCATACAAACTCTTATTATAAAACAAATTTATTGATTATTATTTTTAAAATGTTAGAATTTTCCAAACCAAACAGAAGAAATTAAATTGTAAGAAATATGAAAAACAGCAAAACTGAAAAAAATATTTTTTAAGCATTTCAAAGTGCCAAGAGTTCCATGCAATCATGTTAAGATAACAATAATTTATGAAACAGTCTTAATTTTGCCTTGTAAGTCTTAATTATGAAACAGTATTAATTTTGTCTTGTTTGGTACAAATACAAAATTCAAATGCACTGAAAATTGGTTTATAAATTAGTATTGATCTATAAATAATTAAACATTAATTTTTCTTTTTAAAATATTGGATGTTACAGTCAAATATTGATATATGATTGAAATTTTATTTTTTTTAATTATGAATAATACTGTAAATTTAAATTCAAACAAAAGTAGCATTTATTTTTAAAGAGCATTGCAATTCTGATAGAGTGAAATTTTTATATGATTTATGTATCATGGTAAAATCTATATTATATAAAAGGCTTATGCATGGCACAGAAAAAGGACCTTTATTTCTTTCTGCCCGTTGGCAACGATCAGTTTGTTTATCAATATCAACCCTGACGCCAAGATTCTTGAATTGGTTTGAAGTCGGAAACAGCGTTTTTTTTTTTTTTTTTATAGTTTAGATCGCTTGAATTAAATAAGTTTCAGTCGTACAGTTTCTATTCGACAAATGAATGAATGTGTGCTTAATACTGAATGTCCTTTTCAGCTAAAAGTTTCTGAAAAATTGGTTTATTCATCTCTCGACAGCTCAAATGTTCCGAGTTTCATCTATACGGAGAAAAATAGTATACGTTCCTTCACTTAATAATAATTGCAGGGAGCAATCATAAAAGGCAAAAAGTTAATAATTTAAAATTTTGCTTAAAAAAGGAACAATTTTGTAAATTTTGAAAAAAAGCTATCTTATCAATTTTAAAAAGGTAAAAGTAAATAATTATTATAGGTTTTAATTTTGAATAGTTAATATGAATATGTTTCAAGCCACTATTTTCCATAAACTGTCCTTTTTTAGCTAACAGGTTGTAAGATGGGTACCATAATTCTACGACTAGAGACATTCAAGAACTTTCTGAGATTTAATACACAAATGACTACACTGAGAAGAACACTATATCTTTCTTGACTAAATAATTGTTGGAATAAGCATGCATACAAGTGGGGAAGCTTTTCTGTGTAATATTTCATAAAAAAAGAGTGCATATTTGAAATTCTGATGGAAAAAGCAATTTTTAAAAATTTATTTTGAAGATTTGGAAGAGGCTATCTTATCAGTTTTAAAGTTAAAATTTTGGTGGAATGAAGTTACGTTGAAATAAACTGTTGAAGAAATAGTCAAAAGTGTATGCCAAGAATTTTTAAATGACTGATTTCTGATTGATGAAAATAATTTTGATTTTTAATCTTCTTTGAATTATAAATATTACCATTCAAATTTCTTTCTAACATATACATATATATCTGTGCTACCGGAAGATTTTAATTGCAGAAACTAATGAAAAATTAATTTTTCGGAGTTCATGCTATTTCAAATAATTTAAATTTACTTTTAGTAATTAATGTACTTATAATTTCCTAATAGTAGCAGAAACAGTTAACTGTACAGCAAGCGAGCTGGTATCACAACGTGATTCTTCGGTGTTAGGGAGCGGAGCGAGAAGGGGGTGTTATATATATATATATATATATATAAAGATTTTATAACAACTGTGGTAGGACACCCAGTGTCTTCATTGTAGCGAGCGAAGCGAGCAGGGTTTGCGTGGCAAACCCCGGAGGGGTTGGTGAGCTTTAGCGAGCAGGGGGCAGAGACCTCTAGTATTAAATAAAATACACATTAAATTAATAATTTGAGCATCTAAGTGAAGTTTTTGATTTATTATTACAAATCTGATTACAGAAAGAAAAAAGGTTAGAATGATAAAAACAAAATAACTTAGAAATTGAACTCAACAACTAGGTTGTGCAGCCGCTATATCCTAATAACAAAAAATTGCATATTTATAATGTTTTATAACAAATATAATTTACCTTTTGAAAAGATCCAGTATTTATTGTCTGCAAATTTGCTGATAAAGAATGCAAAATTTTATCAGTGAAAAGAAGAAACTCGTAACTATATGGGCTGATCTAAAATTGAAAATAAATGTTTAAAAAACCAAGAGCAGATAAGAAAAACACTAAAGTTACAGGCTACTGCAAAAAAAGACTACAAAGCTCTAAAGAAAATGCGATCTAATACAAATATTAATGATTTTAACTAGAATGGAAGAATAAAAAGACCAAATTAATTTCACGCATTTTACATTCATCATCCCAACTACAAAAAACACCTTTATTAACTATTTAACCTTCCAGCGGGCGCGCGTATGCAAGATATACTTGCATTGTGCATCGTATTACATATTTATCTCGTTCTTTTATAAATTTAAGTGTGATTTTTATTTATAAGATCTTTGCTTACTATTAAGCTAATAAATACAGATAACGTAAATAAAAGTTGCATTTATTTTTGTAAAACAACTCAATATATAAACATAATACGATGCACAATGTCATAAAATTTCCGCAGGTGCGACAGTTGGAAGGTTAAGTTCATATTTATTTATTTATGCAACAAATTTAATATTGCATTTATTAAGAAAATATCATTTCACAAATAATACAACACAGATTTTAGAATAATAATAAAACATAACTGAAATAATTCGACACTTGATATCATTTAGCAAAATTCACCAAGAAAAAATTGTGATATGTTTAAAAATAATGTCTGGAACAATCAGGTTTTGAGATGTTCAGAGTATAAAACTGACATCTACCTTGGCACAGAAATCTAGTTAAAATAGTTCAGATCCTTACCCTAGATTAATCAATGCATTCGAATATTATTCCAATTAAATTACTGTTCAATATTAACTATCCAAATAAACTATTGCATAGTCAATGCGCAATAATGTTTCTTAATCAAAGCTTGGATAGTCTTATCTGACGTTGGGGTTTCAAACTCTAGTAGATGGTAAAGCCTTAGATTTCAATCATGCCCTTTTAGAGAGTATTGTTACAAAGCTATAAAGTCGTTTCCCTGAGATGCTAATCTTGGCAGCAAAGTTATAGTGTTCACATGACCGTGGACAGACAGACTTCCTGTGGACGGATTTTGTCCAAAATTTGATAGAAACCTACAAATTATGTGTGAAGTTCACATACCAAATTTCATCCGCGTAGCTCTAATAGTTTTCGAGTTATCGTGTTCACAGACAGACATCATTCCAAAATTGTGTTTTTCGGACTCAGGGAGGTCTAAAACGTGGAGATTCGTCAAAATCTCGAGTTCGAATTTTTTGACGATTGCAATACTTTCTCTTTGTATACTTCGTATACGAGAAAGTAAAAATTGCTGGAACAACATCAACCCAGATGCCTTCCAAGTTCTGTCTGGTTCTATGAAATGACAATTAATACAAGTAAGGGGAAAAAAGAGGCTCCCACATCACTTAATAAAGAATAAATCAGATCAACTCTATACTTTTTTCCAACTTCAAATACATGCTAATTTCTTTAATTTCTTGTAAAGTTGGATATAATGTAAAGAAACTTAAATTTATTTTTGCTCCAATTTCATTATATCATGAAGTATCTTTACATTTCATAAAAATATTTACATTTCATAGAAAGTAAAAAGGTTTTGTTACGTAACATGCTATTCAGGGACTTCTTTAATTCTTCAATCATGTTCTAAGATGCTATGCGACTCAAAGTTTTTCTCAATTCTCAAACTGCATAGTAAAAATGCCACGTTATATGGCGGTTATCTGCATTAAAGTTTTCATTCAAATTATGAATGAAGCACAATAAGAGAGTCAATTAGAATTAACATTTTCAAGCAATAATGAATTTTCATAAAATTACCTTTTTCATCAGACTTTTTAAGTTATTACAGAGTAATTCTTCATCTTTAATACAGTTAATAACAGCTGCGGCTTGTTCTAAAATGTGCATCACTTCCACATCTGTTGAATCATTATTAAGAAACTTCTTCTCAGATTCTAACAGAATATGGTTCAAATAAGTTGTTAAAACGTTATTAGTAGGTAGCTGAAAGGCAGAGCAGCATTCATACACAGTTGGGAGATCCATTTCCTGGGTGAGGATCAAGTCTTTCACAACAGGCCAGCTAGATTCATGGCTCGACGAATGCAAAATAATCTAAAAATATGAATGGAAAATGGCTCATGTGCTTTATTGAGGTTTAGGTTGGTTCATTACATTAACATAAAAAATTATCTAGACTTACTTCCATTGGCACTGACCTCACGTTGCTTCTGGACAATAAAGATGCTTTCTTATAAATATTTTCATACATAGAAAGAGCATCACTTTTCTGGAAATATTTAGCTACCTCGATACCTATTCGTGCAACAGCTGCGAGACGGTTCAGATTGCTCGAGCACCATTTGATAAGACACTGGGAAAAAAATCATTTTTAAATGTTTTACCACACAAAAAATAATTATCTATGTTAAAACTTTTTTAAAAGATGAAATTTATAATATGTTATGTATTTATCTACTAATTAATTATTTATTTGCCTTTGCCATAAAATTTAAACATCAAACAACTAGGCAGAAAATACTTATCAATTCTTTCATATCTCAATTTAAAATCCTTCTCGCAAGTAAACATACCAAATTTTCTAAAATCTAAAGTTATTGGGTAGGGTAACAAAAGTATTTTCATGTCATCCTAATATGAAGCTCCTTGTAAAAATGTCCATTTGTTAAAATGAACAAGATGTTGCTTTAGAGGCATTACCTCGTTTTCTGTGTTCGTAAGACTCGGAAACAGCGGTACAACTCTGCTTCCAAAACTGATATATTTGTAAATTTCTTTTTATGCCTTTGCATGTGCTGACATCTTGCACACAAATCACTTGATCAGCTTGAAAGTGAAATACAGTGCACTCCCGATTATCCGGGTTAATCACTGGAAGGAATCGCACGGATAATCCAAAAGCTCCTTTTTATTAAAGAAAAAAAAATCAACATCAGTACAAAAATATAAAAACTAGGAATTTTCCTTTTAACATTTACCGCATGAAAAAAATCTGAAATGCATCTTTGCTTCTGCTGTTTGTTCATCTCTTGTCATAAATCAACACATATTTTACGAACTGCAGTAATGTCACCGTAATCAAATCCTCTTTGTCCCTTTATAATCTAACAAAATTTCCACAGGTTGAAGAGCAGCAGAATGAGAAATTGTATTTCCGTCATTTAGTACATCATCTGCATCAGTACGAACTGATTCTCCATTATCAAGTTTTTGAAGGATTTCTAATTTTTGTTTAACATTTAAAACGTTTCATTTCACACCACTCATTTTTACCAGTAAAAAATTTCATGCTACGATAAACATTTTTCCTGCACAAAAACTAAAGGAACACGTGCGAAAGTGAGAGAAGACGAGGAAGTTAAAGAATGACGTGTCAGGGAGAAGCGTGTTCGTGCGAGAATGATCTAGCAGGAAGTGCATGATTCATTTCTCGGAAAATTTAGGGTTGAACAGGTAGAGATTGCACATGGAGGAAGAAAAAATCTATTCTTTAGTCTCCGCCTCCATGGCTCACTGGTTTCACAGAATGAATCTCTCGATCGAACATCAACATCGATTTTACATGCATGATAAGCGTGAAAATGTTTCTCTTTTAAATTTTTTTGCGAGTCCGGAATGAGCACGGATAATAGAGAGTATACTGTAATTTAAACCTATATATGTCCATTTCTTGCACAGCAGTGCATTTGCTTCTTTATAATGCATTTTTCTGCCAGGCAGAGTACACTGTATTTATTAAATAGAAAAAAAAATTGGCAGTTTTAAAGACAACTGCAAACAATGAACAGATTTTTAACCTCATTAACTATATAAAAATATTTTTAAAAATGAATTAAAAACATTGTCCAGAATGTTACTGCAAATAAACATGCAGACGGCTCCTTCGGAAGATAAATACGCATTTGCCACTTGAACGTGTTAAAGATCGAATTTTGTATGAATTGCTGAAAACAATTCTTCATAAATTAATTGAACAGTTACATATATTTGATAAGACTTTAACAAAGAAAACACATATGATTTTTTTTTTGGTAATGTTATAATAAAAAGAAAGACATCCAAATTACAAGTTACCTTTAAGGGACCAAATTGCGAGTTTTCAGGCAGTGCAGATAATAAACCATATGCAAAATTTAAATCAACTCGCCGCTGGCTCAGAACTTTCTGCACCATTGTATATGTTAAGAAATAAAATTTTTCAAAAACAGCAGAATATACTTCTTTAATGTCAGAAGCAGACTGAAAAAGAAACAAAATAAAAATTATAGGCTTTTTAATTGTAAATCTATAGCATAACAGGAATAATAAGCAATATTAAATCATTAAAAACTATAATTATAATTTCCAATGAAATGCAATATTTGTTGTTACCTTATCAAAAATTTCAACATTTTCAACCATTTCTTTAAATTTCTAATAAATAATTGGACAACTAAAATTCAATATTTTAAACATAGAATTTGATTAAAGAATTTAGAAATTTTTAGACTTTAATTTTATAAAAAGTTTAATTTTATTAATTTTTTTTTTTGTCAGTGTCAACAACAGACTACTTTTGTCAGATAATTACTGATTTCAGATGATGAGACTTATATGGAACTAACAAAATAAATGGTTTAACAAACGAATTTTTCGCAGGGTTAAAAATATTTATGCTCAATATTTAAAATAAAACCGTACAAAATCACTTAAAAGTAAAGGAAAAGACAGAAGCTTTGTAATATAATACAGATGGAAAGGGGAATTGAAAGTAACATAAAAGCAGTATAAATTCTATAACCATGACAATAACTATCCATCAAAACAATGGTGCATCATCAGATATTTTTTTATAACACTAGCTGAATGGCCCGGCGTTGCACAGGCAATCTTGAATAATGGGATATTCCCGGGCGGAGAGAAGTGAGATCACGCGAGGCCTTGGGATCCATATTTTTTTTCATATTCCCCAACAAATGTAAATATTCTTTCAAATCTAGTCTTTTAATTACTAATTTTCATACACCCGCCTCCGGTTTATTTTTCTACACATATTATCGCCAACATAAACGTTACGTTATCCCCAAAACGTAAAAAAAATCCTTTGAATCCTATATTGTTTAAATACAATTTTTAAATCCAACCTTTTAATTACCTTATAGTTAATAACCCAGTGATTATCGGAATCCAGATTTTTTCATATTCCCGCTTCTGTGTTTTCCCCCTACAAATATTGTCATTAAGCTCCTCCAACGAACGTAAATCTGTTTTGAATCATTTCTTGTTGGATCAAAACTTTCATTTCTAGCCTTTTTACTACCTTAAAGCAGTTTGGTTTGAATAAAAATGTGAGAATTCTTATACTTATAAATTAAAACAGATTAGCATGATATTTGTTTTGCAAAAGAAAAAATAAAACGAAATAAAAAAACAGAAACAATAAACGATTTAATAGTACACCAAACTGATAAATTAAACACCAGAAACATATATTTTTGTCTTGCCCGTAATTGAATAATAATGAAAAAAAAAAAAAACGGATAAAAATGAATAAATATTTTCCCCCAACAAACGTAAATGTTGCGAAACACCATACAACAAAAAAAAGAAAGAAAAATGCAGGAAAACGATTTTTTTTCCCGATGTTTATAAATAAAAACTCCAAAACGCGGAAGCTCCCTTAAAAAGAAAACCTTTTATACAAATCAGATACAAGAACAACCGATGTGACAGATAGATATAGGAGCTGTCCATAGATGGCAGCACGGGGGAATCATTTAATATTAAGTTTTTAATTAATATCTTTTTAACTAATTACAATTTCGGAATTTAAATAGTCGAAATGGATTCCTTGGATTATTTTCCATCTTGTGGTACTTACGGCTAGTTTCAGGATTCAGTGGTTCGTGAGAAGATAGAAGGACATACATACATACGTCTGTTGACGTTCAAATTTTAATATATAAGATTTTCTCTGAAGCTCTTTTACTCAAACAATTATCTGTGAAATTAATCAAGAAATTCAACCTACAGCTGATATTCTGCTTTTCATATGAAAGTAATAAAGCAATGTTCGAAAAGCCGCAACTTCATGGCCTCTGTCTGTCATATGCTGAATTAACTGTCTCATTGAGGTTAAAAGCACATCATTATCAGAGGAGCCAATTTCGACGAATGTATCGTCTGAAAAAAGAAAAGAACAATTATCTAAAAATGATAATCAAACTTCGCAAGTTAAATTATTGTAGAATAATAAACGAATCTTTACACAATTTTCTTTTTTTAATTTTAATACACACTAACCCATTAACATCGAAATTAATTTAAAGCATAGATTTCAATAAATTTCTATTCAATTATGTTTAAAACATAAAGATTAAGCTAACTGTGAAGTAAAATTAAAAGCAAACAAAAAAATAACCAACACAACCAAGGCTAAAAATAATTGTGTCTGTTATTATATCATGTTTTTAAAAATATTATAGATTCAAAGTAAAACGTCTATGAAGCCTGAAAGGTGATATTTATGGCAAATTGCATTTGTTACACCACATGCACATCTGTTTCGCTTGCTTTTTTTACTGGGGAAGGAGATATATTTTCCCCCGACAATTAAATATTTAGAAAAGTAAACAGTTTACCATTAGTTCATGAAACAATGAAATGTTCAAATGCTAGTCTTATTATGCATTTTAATTTATATTTTAATTATACAAGATTACTTCTAAAGTGACAGAATTACATTTCTTGTAGCATAATGCATGACACTTCTATATTTAACAACCATATGATAATTAAAAATGTTTCATTTAAAAATAGAAAATATTGCTGTTACTTGGATGCTTTACAAATGCGTCGCACGCCATCATAACAAAATCTGTGACATTTTCACAATCGAGCTGAAATCCTTCATCAGAATAGAAAGGATAAAACTTCCATTTGTGATAAGAATCCATGGTATACTCTGGAGCTATTGGCAGAGAATATTGCCCAGAAATACTCTTTATTGAAGACAGGAATGTTGAAAGGTGTACAGTATTCATGTATTTTTCCAAGGTAGCTACATCGGAAATAATGAGAAATTAATTTCCTAAAATATAAACAATGGCACGCTTACACACAAACAAAGTTTCTATGTTTTAAAACCTGCTAGATTCCAATATCGAGTTGACATTATCACATTCTGCATTCACTTGTATAGCGACTCTTGGCCAATTCAAATTCATCGATAATTTACATTTATATTAGTTAATTTGAAGTCAAAATTATTCAATTCAATTTTTTTTTTTTTTTTTTTTTGAATCGTTTTCCTTGTTTAAATGCATCTGTAACTTGCGTTCTCAATGATCATAATGAATAATTTTTTAAGGCCCTTAAATTTGATCGAAGACTTCATTAATACACAAATGTTCAATCAAAAAGCAATAAAAAAAATTCGCTTTTTTTTTTTAAACTTTGAGTACATCAGATGTCAACTGAACAATTGTTCAACTGAGAGTTAATTGAAATTGCTTTTATCTTCAAATAGCAATTACTGTCCGGGCCTGGGCCGAGATGGATAAATATCTTAATTCACTAGGATGCTCTGCCCCCTGCTCGCTCAAGCTCACCAACCCCCAGGAGGATTGCAATGCAATCTTCCAGGGTTTGCCATGCAAACCCTGCTCGCTTCACTCACTACAATGAAGACACTGCATGTCCTAGCACAGTTGTAAAAGTTTATATGTATATTATATTCTTTGCTCACTCCGCTCGTCATACAGTTATGTGTTTCTGCTAATATTAGGAAATTATAAGTACATTAATTAATAAAAGTAAATTGAAATTATTTGAAATATTACATGAAATTTTAAACATTCCCATTTTTCATTTAAATATTGCACATAAAAGTTTCCCCACTTGTTTATACATGCTTATTCCAATAATTATTTAGTCAAGAAAGATATAAGTCGTCATAGAATGATGTAACCCATCTCGCAAACTTTTAGCTGAAAAAGGACAGTTTAATGAAAAGAGTGGCTTGAAACATGTTCATATTAACTATTAAAAATTAAAACCCATAATAATTATTTACCCTTAGCATTTTAAAATTGATTAGATAGCCTTTTTCAAACATCGTTTTTTCCAGTAAAATCTTAAACATGCACTTTTTTAAACAAAATGTTACTTCCGCACATGTAATCACACTCCCTCCAATTATTATTAAGTGAATGAAGGTACACTGTTTTTCTTTGAATAGATGGAACTCGGAAAATTTGAGCTATCAAGAGACGAATAAACCAATTTTTCAGAAACTTTTTCTAAAAAGGGCATTCAGTACTAAGCATGCATTTATTTGTTTGTGTACTCCAAAATGTACGACTCAAACTTATTTAATTTAAACGATCTAACTCAGAAATTTCGTTGTTTCCGACTTCAAACCAATTCAAGAGTTCCGCCGAACGTAAACAATCCTCCAAACTTGCGAGCTGTTGCCAAACGGGGATTATCCAATTCGGACAGATTTTGCGTCCACATAAGCATTTTATATGTAAAGATATGTACAGTAATGTGATTTCATTGTTGGCTTTGAACCAAAATCAAAATAGAATCAACAATACATACATACAGTAAACTCTCGATTATCCGGCATTCAAATATCCGGAAAGCTCAACTAACCGGAAAAATTAGAAAATGAGTTTTTCTAAAAATTTTACATCTGCGTGCCGTTCCAATCAGGCGAACAATTTATTTCTGGAATGCAACGTTTGTTCCACACGGAGGGTCGTAGAAAGAAAAAAAAAACACAATATACAGTACTGTGATTCACACAGACTTGTTTTAGGGAGGAGGGGAGGTTCAAAAGCAAAAGTGAGAACCAAAAAAAATAAATAAATAAAAGGTACCTTTAAAAAAATATCTTTCGCCGAAAAACAAGACCTAAAACCGAAATCGACAACCAAAAAAAAAAAAGGCAAAGGGTCAGAATCGGGAAAGGTCATGGGGTTACCCAGATCGGTAAATCTCTTTCTTTTCCTTTATTTATTTACTCTCCAAATACCGGTGGATGTTGATTCCAATTATGTAATATCAAGTGCGGGAGAATTGGAGGTGAGCGTAATGCGCAATAACTCTTGCGATCTTCTAAAAGATAATTAGTTTTGATATTCAATATGGGATTTGTTTATGATCACTTAAAAGAGTTTTATTGTGCTTGCTGAGTAGAATATTTTTCAGTTTTGTCGGCTATTTTTATATGTTTATATTTTTACAGTCTATATATTTACGGCAAAAATTCGGCTACAGATTACACTTTTTTAAAATTTTTATCATCAATGTTAAATTAAAATCTTCATAATATGTTTTGTAAACACAATGTTATGGAAGATACAGAAGTATTCTTAAAAATTATATTTAACGCACATTTCAAAATGACGAAAACAAATTATTTGGCCGAAAAAATCTTTTAAAAAAAAGTCTACAATCTACAACCCCCCCCCCCTCACACACACACCCATTTTTCCCGTCACACTCAACTATGCAGACTTTTCAGGTATCCGGAGATTGGAATTTCCCGAGCATCCCGGTTAGTTAAGCTTTTACTGTATTGTATTTAATTGTACAAAACAAATTACAATTCGAAATCCAAACACAGCTTAAAAATACAGCACAAAAGCACTATCATAATGCAATGCCGAAAAAATTAATCAGGGCATTATGAAACAAAACTTTCTTTCAAACACGCAGGCTACTCTGTCACAACAGAGACCAGTAATGCGACAGCAACTGATGCTATCGACAACAAAGCATTTTTTCAAAATTTTGTTAAAATTATAAATAAAAACAAGCTTTTCTGTTATACAGCCATTAAAAAATTACCTTCTTTGCAATAAGTAACAGCAACACTATTTAAATGATAAATTGTATTAACCATGGCTCCAAAATTAACGTCCTTTATGCTCCGAAAGTTTTGATAGAAATGATCAACGACTTGCATAAGAACATGTGTAATGTTACTGGATGGAAATGATTCCGTTAGTTCCCTAGAAAAGAATAAAAAGAGTTTGTTATTTCTTAATTTCATCAGATTTTCTTGGTTATTAATTTTACAACTCAAGTAATGATATATTTATAAAGTACGAGGTAAATTAATTATTAAAACTAGAGAATGTTTTCTAAGTTTAAAAAGTATGGGGCTGATTAACATTTCTGGCATTTTTACAAATTTTCTAGGCCTTGACATTAATTTCGAAACTAATGTAATGTCTGAATTATTAACCAAGTTTTATATTTAATTAAAATATCATTAAAAACAAATTTGAAATTTATCAAAAATCGACAAAAAGAGCATGTTTGATAATTCCATGTGTCTTACCTCAAATCATTTACTTAACTTAGTTGATAAGTTTACCTGTTTAGCAAAAGATGACACTTATGAGCTAAAAAGAAATGCAGTAAAACCCTGGTTAACCAAACACGGGTTACGCAAAATGCCATTGAAATCACAAATCTAAACCAGAGGCTGTGGCCTCCCCGAAACTTTTTCGCATACAACCAGTAATGTGGGGTGGGTAAACACCCAGTGGGTAGGTAAATATTCTTGGGGTATTTACCCAAGGCCTGGTTATATGGAGAGAAAAAAATTATGAATGGTGATTTACAATGAAACATGAATTTCCCAAAACTTAATATTTCACAAAAAAAAATGCGTATGTTGTAAATTTTTACACGAGCTGAGGTACCACAACTTTATTTAACGTTTTTGAGTACGAAATCTTACTATAGATATCGCACAACATTTCACTACACCTCTGGTTAATCACAGGAGTTCATCTGGAGAATGTCAAAATGAAGTTTCGTTTTGGGGATTGCCATAATTTCCGAAGCGCGTGTTTGCGGATCGCTACAATTTCTGCCAAGGTCAAACGCTAACCATACTCACTTGAGTAAAATAAGCGAAACGCTCGCCAACACACAGTCGTAATGTGCATTTTCAACTAAATATGCAATTTGAACACCTGCTTTTCAACCGATTGAGATGAAAATTGGGCACAGATCTATAATTAATGTTAGAATCCGTGATAGCAAGTTTTATTTATCTAAGCCAAAGGGCTTACAAGATACAAGTATGCGATTATACAGACCGACAGACAGTCCACCCTTTGACAGATTTGGCCCAAAATTTTATACAGACCTACTTTCATGACGATAAAACTGTGTACCAAATTTTATCCATCTAGCTATTCAAGTTTTTGAGTTATAGTGTTCACATGACCGTGGACATACAGACTGACAGACTTCCCGTTGACAGATTTTGTCCAAAATTTGATAGAAACCTACAAATTATGTTTAAAGGCCACATACCAAATTTCATCCCCGTAGCTCTAATAGTTTTCGAGTTATCGTGTTCACAGACAGACATAATTCCAAAATTGTTTTTTTCAGACTCGGGGAGGTCTAAAACGTGGAGATTCGTCAAAACCTCGAGTTCGAATTTTTTGACGATTACAATACTTTCTCTTTGTATACTTCGTAGACGAGAAAGTAAAAACACTTCTACACTGTACATTCTTTATGGGGGAAAAAAATATGTAATTTACAACTATTTCTCAGACATTAACTAACAGGATTTATTACTCAAAATAGTTGTTTTATATAAAAGCAATTTTATTTATATTCAACATGCTACATTTTACTCCAGAATTATAAAAAGGAAAGTTCCTTATTTTAAAAAGGCATAAGAATGAATGTTGAACTCATCAGAATGCATTCTAAGAAATTTAATATGAGCTGTGCAAATGAATGGCTTCCATGAAAGAAAATTTGTATGAATACATTGGAAACTCATTTATTATTTTCATTTTGACAATATTCAAAACTCTTATATCGATCTATGGAAATTTCTATTTTAGAACCCGATAATGCATGTGTATATGCAGGCTGCAAGAATCATCAGAAGAGAAAAAAAATTACTTATTTAATACATATTTGGCAATTACAAATTATACATTACATATGATATTGGAAAAATTGGCAATTATATACACTGAAGAGCCAAAAAAACTGGTACAGGTGTGCATATGCAAATAACGAAGATATGCAATCAATCGTCATAACCCGATGCAGTCAGCAACGCCTGTATAAGACAAAGATGTCTGACAAATGTATTAGATCGGTTCCTGCTGCTGCAATCGCATGTTTTCAAGATTTAAGTTACTTTGAACGTGGCGTTTTAGTCAGCGCACGAGAGATGGGACATAGCATCTCCGCAGTAGAGATGAAATTTGGATTTTTGCTTACGACCATTTCGCGAGTGTACCATGAATATCGGGTATCCGGTAAAACATCAAATTTCTGCCATCGGTGCGACCGGAAAAAAGACCTTGAAAAAACTGGACCATTGACGTTGGACGTGAATCCTTAAATGATACAGACGTACAATACTTCCTCAAATTGCAGCGGATTTCAATGACGGGGCATCTACAAGCGTCAGCGTGCGAACTGTTCAAAGGACCGTCATTAATATGGGCTCTCAGAGCCGAAGGCCCAGTCGTGTGCCGTTGTTGACTGCACAGCACAAAGCTTTACTCCTCTTCTGAGCCCGACAACACTACCATTGGACTGTTGATGACTGTAAACACGTTACCTGGTCTGACGAGTCTCGTTTCCAATTGTATCGGACGGATGCCCGTGTACGAGTATGGAGACGACATCATTAATCCATAGACCCTGTTTGTCAACAGGGGACTATTCAATCTGGTGGAGCCTCTGTGATGGTATGGGACGTGTGCAGTTGGCGCGATATGGGACCCCTGATGCGTCTAGAGACGACTGTGACAGGTGCTTAAGCATCCTGTCCGATCACCTACACTCATTCATGCCCATTGTGCATTCTGACGGATTGGGACAATTCCAGCAGGACAATGCGACACCCCATGCATAGAGAGTTGCTACCAAGTGGCTCCAGGAACACTCTTTTGACTTTAGACACTTCCATTGGGCACCTAAATCCCCAGAGATGAACATTATTGAAGATATCCAGGATGCCTTGCTACATGCTGTTGAGAAGAGATCTCCACCACCTCACACTCCTATGGATTTGTTGACTACCCTGCAGGATTCATGGTGTGAATTTCCTCCAGGATACCTTCAGACACCAGTCGAGTACATGCCACGTCGTTTTGCGTCACTTCTGCGTGCGCGTGGGGAGCCAACACAATATTAAGGTGTACCAGTTTTTTTGGCTCTTCAGTGTAAGATTTTAAAGTATTCAGTGGATCCAAAATTACTTTTTATTTTTCAAGTCAACAATTGGAATGTTCCAGAACATACTTAATATAGGCATTAATCAAGAACAGAAGGTAACAAAAGCAACAATGAATTTCAGAAAGTAATGTTTGAAGAAAATTAGCAAAACTACTTCACTTCAAACTAAAACTAGCAAAATTTAGATATTTTCCATGCCTCTTCACATCCTTTTGTAAGCATTATTAAAGATAAGACATTGATTGAGCTGTAAATTTTAAATGGGAAAATTTTTTGAAAAAAAAAGTGTGTTGTACATGTATAGAAAATCAAGTAGCATTCTATTTTTAAGCACATGCAATTTTTTTATAAAAATAACTTTAATATTATCTATTAACCCATTAAAACCCAAATTAATTTAAAGCATGTATTTCAATAAATTTCTATTAAGTTAAATTTAAAACATCAAGATTAATATAACTGAAGTAAAATTAAATTATGAAAACAAAATTGGGGGGAGGGATCTTTTTTAAATTTCTAGAAAAAATATTTTAAAAATTAGTTAATATCAGTAAAATATCAAAATAAATAAATAAATAAAAATTACTTGATTACTTTCTAATTCATTACTTGAAACCTCAAAAATAAAAGGAAAAAATAAAAAAAAATCTTTACAAATTTTAAAATCTGTCCAACTGGTGATATATCTGTGGAAAATTGTTTGAGTTTGGGAATACCTGTTTACTCGCTAGACAAAGCAAAAAAAGAAACAATGAATTCATTTGGTATAGCCACAGAATTGAAAATGTGACTGTCCTCAAATGAGGGTGTTGGGTGTTAATGGGTTAAAAAATACAATTTTGAAACTAGAGATGTTCTAAACCAACACATGTAATTTTTTTTAAGAGTTCTATTACACTCAAAAAATATTTCAGTGTGTTCAAAAATTTACCCACAGACAATTCAGGCAACAACATGGATGAATTAAAAATGAATGAATGAAACAAAGAACTGTTTATCTTTATTTAAGCATACTTAATAGGTTACGTTATATTAACGTCCCATTTTGAAGCAACACGAGGGCTATTTAGGGATGGACCTCGTAATTTTGAACAGTGGTCGGATGACGAAGACGACACACGAGCTGACACCCCCTCTCCAAACTTCCGCGCCACACCAACGGGAGGTGGTTTAGCCACTATGTATGATTTAGCGTGCAACAGGCCCCATAAACGGTAGATCTTCAGTGGAATCAGATTTCGAACATGCAACCCTCCGGTCCCGAGGTCGAGACCTTGCCACTAGGCCACTGCGGCCTAGCATACTTAATAGAAAAATTAATAAATCAAATTCTGTAAAATCGATTAAATACAAATGGCACAGTAAAGATGTGTTCATTAATGTGGATTTTATAACTCACAAAGCCTTGGGAAAAAACTACATTACTTTAATTCATGCAAACCTACTTTAAATATTTGTAGATAATAAATTTGTGCTATGCCCACTAACAATTTCAGCATCCTTTTTCTATAATGAGTTAAAAGAAATGAGGTCAGAAGATGATCCCATTTCTTTGTCTCGTAACGAAAGCTTAAATTCAGCTCCCCCTTTCCTACCTCTCTCTCTTAAATAGACCTAAAATTCATTTCCAGTTAAAAATTGTCCGTTGAACCGCAAACAGACGGCCTTTAAAGGGGTAAAAAAAGAATTTTAAAGCAAACATGATCTTGTAAACTATAAAATCCTTCATTCAAATTTAAAGGGGGGAAAACTATTGACCATATTTTAGCATCATTCTATTTCGATAAATATATGTTTTTGTGACCATGTGTCCTAGAATTACTATGTGGCATTTCGATGTGGATTAGCGTCGATGAATTAAAGATGAAAGGGAGGGAAGCAGAAATAGTAAGCCAATTTTGATGAATAATTAATGCTTATTGATTCCAATAATAAAAAGAATAATTTGAACTTTAATTCTTGGCAAATCGAGATTTCTTCCTGTAGAGTTACTATAAGCTCTAAAACCAAATGGTTAAATGAACTCTTTAGTAAAAAAATTATAATGATAAAAATACATATAAAAACACTAAAATGGAAAAACACATCCTAAAATTTCTCCATTAAAATAAGCTTTGAATAAAATTAAAGAATATGAAGGCAATTACATAAAAGATTAGAATGCAAGTTTTGAAAGGATTTATTGATATTGGATGGGGGGGGGAAGAAAGATTTTTTAAAGAAATTTCACAAAAAGAAACAAATTATAGTTATAAAAATTAGAAATACAGTAAATGAAAAAAATGTGGATAAATGCACATATGGAGAATATAAAAAGGAACTCAACAAAATTAGGTATCTAAATAAAATTTATGATTTCGTAATTATAAGTACATACTTGCACAGTTTAAGAACCAAGTCATATTCCTGCTCTTGAAGGCAATTAGTTATCAAAAAAGCCATCACTTCTTCTCGTTCAAATAAAAGAATATCTCCAAGTCTGAAATAAATAAAATCAAAGATACAGACATGACACAGGCTTGGAACAAAAAAAAGCTGAACTTCATGAATAATGAATCGTGCCAAACATAAACACCGAGAAGTAAAATAAGTATGATTAATTGAACAATAAAATAAATAATTTTATACAAAAGTACTCGAGATATTAAAAATATTGTAGAATTATAATATACAAGAAAATTAAAAATGATAAAATCTGATGCCGAAAAAGCTGAAATCCGCGTTTCCGTGGAAATGTGTCACATCTGAAGATAAAATCTGAAGACACATTGTGATATGCATTTAACATATACTTCTTTTAGCAGCCATGTGCTCCCTTGAGCTCAGTACCTGCTTAATTACAAATCTATGATCTCACCCAAAATCTCAGTTTAACCCTTTGCATGCAAGAGGCTACTCTGTTTCCATTCTAAACTGTGCATCATTTTGACGTTTCTAGATTTAAATTATTAAAAATAATACAGAGTTATAAGAAGTCGCAGAATATTTTTTTTTTCAGAAAAAATGAACTTATACAATTGTATTTATGTTTTGAAGCAATAAAATGAACCCTTGTAATCATGAATGATTATGCATCTAATTATTTTTCCGAGTGCAAAAGGTTAAGGCAAAAGCAAAAACTATGGCACATTTAATTGCATATTAGCCGAGTTCAAACATGCTCATAAAAAAGCAGCACAGTGATCGAGTCGGATGTGTCTCATAATCCAGTTAGCATTTTAAAGAAGTTTTGTTCGTAAATACAATAAAAATCTTAATCAACTACATTAAGAAAGTAAATTATGAAGCTGAAATAAAGTAGAACCCCACTAATCCGAACTAATTGGGACCGGTGCCTGTTCCGATTACAAAAAATTAGGATTACCCGAAATTCCGAAAAAATAGAATAGAGAAGATGTGTGCTAAAAAAGTGTAAGTTATAAGTACTCAGTACTACTATCTCTTGAATTCTTTTATTAAAAAGCAATAGAAAGAGAATATGTCTCCTGTTTTCATTAGAGTAATGGATGTGCTCCTGTATGAAGTGACCTTATCTTGAGCGAATTGCATTAGTTTCTTCAATGTGTACAAAATTATGCATGCTGAAAAAGTTCTTTTTTGTTTGTTGTATGAATATTTAAATCTTTTCAGGTAATATTTTCAATTACATATAATTTTCGAAAATAAAACTGGTTCAGATTAACCAGAATTTCGGATTAGCGGGGTTCTACTGTAGCAATGAAAAATTTTATATATCAAATTATATAATAAGAATGAATAGAAATGCTAGAAATGGGCAGACTACAAAAACTTGCTTTATTTAAAATCTAGAATCCAATATGCTTGTTTCGCCAAGGATACACCATCGCCAATACAATGGCAAGAAATTAAATAGTTCCCAATATAATTCTGCTTCTTATTTATAGAGTTAAATCTTCATAGCAGTTACTTTACTAGTAATCCCTATGAACCTCTTTTATCAGAACACCTGAAACAATGCTCTTAATTCAAGAAAAGCTACTGTCAATGTGTGGAGAGAGAACAGAATATACCCAAATACCAATCGAGATGCTTAGAGATATTGAAACACTTAGTGAATGCATCAATCTCGACACCAATAGCCAACATTCCAGCCACTTCAAATAGTTCAGAAAAATCCACTTCTGTATTAATTAATTTGAGATATCAAACTTCAGCTGTTAGTGCAATAGTTACTCAAATACCTATATATTTTTGGAATAATCATCGAAACTTCAATATAGGAATGTTTTAAAAAGAAATGCCAATTAAAAAAGGACCCGACATCTTGGCTCGCATTTGGTTGACAATTGGCGACATCTGCGCCTGGCGACTTGGCTCGCGTTTGGTTCACAATTGGTGACACTTTAGCCGGGTGCAAGCGAAAAATCGCCAAATAATGTAGAATTCCGCTAAATTTTGGCGACATTTGTGCCCAGCGACTTGGCTCGCGTTTGGTTCACAATTGGCGACATTTGCGCCCGGCTAACCTAAAAAACCTAATAACCTAGTACCTAAAAAAGTATTGTATTGCATGCTTGGTAAAATAATGGTCAGATATATGCAATGCATACAATGTTGAGATTATTCACAAAAGAATTGGATTATTCATTCTTTCCCTGCACAGTTTTGTGTATGTATGTATGTGTTCATAAAACTTTATAGACAGATTATTCATTTTTCAATCCATTCTTTTAATTCAAACATATTAGAAAATTAAAAGAAAATAAGAATAAATCACCTGTATAATCTGAAAATACAAGAAGTTGGCCTTTGTTTTCTGTCTGAGGAATCAGTACCCTAAATACAAAACATTTGCTTTTGACAAAATGAAACGAAAAATTACAGCAAAAAGGTCTTAAAAAAAGAAAAGTATATTTCTAAACAATTGCTGAATCTACAAATATAATCAATTAACAATTAAATTCAAAAGGATATGTAGTGGCTGAATTATAGCTCATGCAGCATTTAACATTTGTTTGTGAATATCTTTTCTTTTTATTTATAATATTTATTTATTATCATATTTCTCTTCTTCGTAACAGTTATTGGTGGGGGAGTAATGTAGTGGCTGAGTTATAGCTCACGCAGCATTTAACATTTGTTTGAATATCTTTTCTTTTTATTTATAACTTTTATTTATTATCATATTTACTTTTGTTCATCATATATTTTTTCTTGGAAACACTAGAAAAAAGTAGTTCTTTGAATTTTGTCACCTTTTCCGTTGTAGGTAGATTTTTCTCGTAGAGAAAAGAATAAAATGTTTAAATGGAGTACTCGAATTTTTATTATTTGATATGTCAAACAAGTTAATGTTGCTTCTTTCATGTTTAAATAAGCAGAAGCCAACATATTGATTAATAAGTCAAATGATCAAAACATTTAGCAAAACTGGCACACAATTGTTACAGTAACTCTATAGCAATTGCAGTAAAGACCATATCCAAGTACCAAATGCTTGCACTGCCAAACATAAATCAAGAGACTAAACTACTTACTCATCATCTTGTGGAAATTGTATCAGCAAAAATTAGTAATCAAATTTCATGTTTTGAACTGGGATTTTTATACTGACATAAAGCATATTTTATAGAAGAGATAGCAGATTAAAAACATTGCAAAACCAGTGGGAGTGGTCTCCCCTAAACTTTCTCGTATACTTTCTAAGTGGAGATTCGTCAAAATCTCGAGTTCGAATTTTTTTGACGATTACAATACTTTCTCTTTGTATACTTCGTATACGAGAAAGTGAAACAAACAAACAAACCTGAAATCAAATATCTGTTGCCACGTTTCAAAAAAATATTACTTTGAAGCAGGTGCGATAAAATAGGAAAAGCAATGAATACTAAAGCGAAAATTCTGCTTTGGAATTCCCAAGAAAACAATTTATACTACCACAACCGTAACAATTGCAAAAGCACGTGAATAAAAGATTTGCTGAAATAATGAGATCGGTTTGAATTTTATTTACAACTATACAAAAATTGTTACAATTCATGTTTGAAAACATTATTTATTGTTATAAATAAAATTTACAACAATAACAGATTGCTACCAGTACGCATGAACATGAGAATCGGATTAAAAGAAATTGAATATGCAATTTGAACACCTCTTATTGACGGATTTGGCCCAAACTTTTGTACGGACCTACATTCATGACGATGAAATTGTGTACCCAATTTTATCCATCTAGCTATTCAAGTTTTTGAGTTATAGAATTCACATGACTGCAGACATACAGACTTCCATTTGACGGATTTTGTCCAAAATTTGATAGAAACCTACAAATTATGTTTAAAGACCACATATCAAATTTCATCCCCGTATCTCTAATAGTTATCGTGTTCACAGACAGACAGACAGACATGATTCTAAAATTGTGTTTTTCGGACTCAGGGAGGTCTAAAACGTGGAGATTTGTCAAAATCTCGAGTTCGAATTTTTTGACGATTACAATACTTTCTCTTTGTATACTTCGTATAGGAGAAAGTAAAAAAGCAAGGCAGAAATTGTCCCCATTTTAACCCTCTAAGCCAACCCATGGACCGCTGGTAGCGTATTAGCGTACTTCACAATGCTTCTCAAGAGTCTATATAAATATAGACTTTTCATATATATAACAAAACCAAAAGGAAAAAAAATATACAAAAGGAAGACAGAAAAAAGCCTGATAAATTGAAAAAATATCATGGCAACCCGCTCATCAGGAAGAGATGCCCGCCAATGATATTAAATAGTGCTTTTTTCTGCTAAACGACCTACGAAAAATTGTTAAAATTAGTAGTTACCCCTCCCATTTCTTGCCTGCTCAGTCCGATTTTTTATATGTCTTTTGTCAAAAAAAGCACTATTTAATATCATTGGCAGGGCTCTCCTGATGAGCGGCTTACCATGATATTTTTTTCAAATTATCAGGGGTTTTTTTGGTCTTCCTTCTGTATATTTTTTTTGTTTGTTTCTTGTTTGTTTCGTTGTATAGCTTTTCTTTTTCATGCAGCTTTTGCACAAATAACTTCCTCCTTTTCATGCAATTTTTCTTGTATTTATAAGTAAGCTTGCTTTTTTTTAATTTTTGAATTTTATGTTCTCAAAACATTTTAGTTGTTATTTATCTTACTCTCTCTCTCTCTGTATATATATATATGGAGAGTCTGATCTATTCTGCCAAACAAAAGAGGGCGATAGAAGAGCCCATGGGGATCATAAAACACTATAGCAAACCTGTCCAACGCTAACAGTTTCCAAGTTATGGCGAATACAATGATTTTGTTAAAAATCGTGAAAAAAAAGTCAAATTTAAAAAGTTTTTGGCAGATCTACACGCAAAACAAGCACATATTCTGAAAGAGCAGTTAAAATCCTTCAAGATGACACCATTTTCATCAAAATACCTGGATTTAAAGTCGAGTTACGAGCGCCAAAACGTTAGAAAAGCAAAATCGAATTGTCACCAAAATCTTTAATACTGAATACCGCAAACACCGTTCAAGCTAAAATCTGTCAAATTTACCAAAAATTTGTCCATTCTATCAGCTTTCGAATGAGCCTACCATAAACCATATCCGTGTTTTATTTCAAGAGAAATTTAGTCTTTCGTTGGCAATACATCACTGAAGTCAGTGTTCGTAGAAATAGACATTCGACAAAAAGTCGTCAAGCGAAACGATGGTGGATAAATGGAATGTATGCAAATCCGCCACTATGAACTCTTTCTGATATGCAAATAGGGTGGAACACATCTGCACATTTTGATTTTGCATCCATAACAATGCAAGTCTATTAATAATTTTCCTTTCATAATTACTGAGGTTATAAGAGTGTAAATCCACATATGTAATAAATAAATTCTTGTTTTTTTATGCTCTCCTGAAAAATTGACACAATGTGACTTATTGTCACCTGGTTCTTAAGCATGGATATGTAGTGCTACTAGTCAAAAGATTAAGTGAACATTAATTATACACATGAAACCTTTCTATAATAACATATTACCTTCCAATAAACAAAAATTCTTAGAAATATTTAAAATAGTATGAATTTATTTTGTGACAAAAAAAATGTTAAACCAGGCTTAAAAAAACACCTAGGTAAAATTTTAATGAATAAAGCACATATTAATAGCAATTTTTAGTGCACTATATTTTACTTTTAAAGGGGCACACCACAATGAGAACCGGAGTCAAATGGGAATAAAACAATTACAAATAATTGCTTATAAATATATAACATGTTTTAAATCTTATTAAAAATATTCAGTACCTTTTGGAGAAGTCTACGAGAGGTTAGGAAATCCTTAATGGCCGCTTCAAGAACTGCTTGACGTTTCGATTTGCAAGATACTTCAGAAAAAGTCATAAAAATGTCGAACTTTTCCTAATATAAAATTTTAAATGCAAAGTCACTAAAATGATACAAAACATTACCCACTCCATTTTTAAAATACAAGAGAATGTTTCAGATATATCCATTTAGGAAACTTAAAAACATTGCAATATATTTGGGCAAATGCCCAATAATTGACAAAAACCTTTGTAAGTGTAAATTAGAATAAAAGTGAAAGTAAAACATTTTTATTTCAGAACAGAAAAAAAGCAAAAATTCCAAAAGGCATTTACTTAAACAATAGTTGATTCATGCTTTTTTTAAAAAAATGGAACAAATTTGCGAGTAATATTGCATGATTTTAAGATTATGCAATATTCCAGGAATTTTAGGTACCCCCTCATATATAGATTATAATAAAAATAAAATGAAAGATTAAAACTTTAACTCATCTCTTCAATTTTTTTAATGATAAATAGATATTAAAGTTAATTAAAAGTAATTTAATGCCACAATATATCAGATATTGATTTAACCTTATCAATATATCAAATTCTTAAAATACAATTAATGCCCACGTCTGCTCATGAATGGAGGGAAAATATAGTTCTCAATATCTCACAAAATTAGGAACATTTCTTACGCGTAGTTTCAGCAAACTTTTGAATGGTATTTGCAACTCTTCTTCAATAAATGGCTTCCGACTTTTCTTCAGAAATTCCACAAGATGTAAACCAGTATAAAGCATATTTGTAGCAAGTTCTTTCTGTTCCTGAAACACAATAACAGGGTTCCCACTCTTATTGAAGAAAAAAATTCAAGGACTTTTCAAGGACTTTCAAGGACCTTTTTTAAAAAATTCAAGGACCATAAAATTAAATATTTTAGAACACAAAAATGCAAAGGACAAATTTAAATAAAATATTTTCAACTTTAACGTTCAAATGTGTCATCACTTTCTTACTTGTGACTT
>BGPR01004544.1:7036-22706 GCA_013235015.1 Araneus ventricosus | reverse complement strand
ATCAACAAACCTTTATTTACATTTAAATAAATAAACTTCAAAATACTTTACATTTTCAGTTGCTCTGTTAAAGCCTCAATTTTTTCATTGATCATTTTGACTTCATTAGCCCTTTCTTTGGCTGTTTTCTTAAAACTATTGGATTCTGCAATAGATTGAAAATCTCTACTTTTCTCAGCCTTTTCAGCTAGTTTGTCTGCACACTTTTACAGTGCAGAAACCAATTCAATGCAGTTCAGTGTGATGTATGACTCACAATTATGATCACCCTTTAAAATTTTTGCCATATATTTATTTATCTACTAACTGAATAGCCAGTTTCTGTGAACGGATTTACCCTACTATTTGCAATAATGAAGAGTAAAAAACCCGAATAATCTGCTATCCCTTGCTCTTTTATGTTCAATTTTAGTAATCAAACCACTTATATTAATCCTCTATGAACGTTGAAAAAGAAAAAAAGTTTTATTAATAAGAACTAACTTTTTGAGACTAACTGACACACAAGAAATCTGTAGCCTAAAATTAATTTTTAAACTTATTAGTTATCTTAATTAAATTATTACTCATTACTTAATATATTTTTCACACTTCCGTAATTTTTCTGTTTGGAAAACATGTTGAAGAATTTTCAAAGGGGAATGCCTTCCTTTTCCTGTGTGACTAATAGTAGTAGCCCTCATAGAAACAACTCAAAATGATAGAAAAAGACCGAAAGTTTGTTGAAAATGTGCAAGAAGTCGCTCAAAAAGGTTTGCATGTCGATTTTCAGCAATATGGAATCGACCCCTTCCATTTTAGAATCCATTTCTTCAAAGGGGCCTCTATGACAACAACGAAGAGAGAAAAACCATTACCATTAAGATACAAACCTTCTGCTTTGTAACAAGAGCTTTGCGTTCCCTGCGTTGCTGATTTAAAATATAAACTTAAAAAAATATTAAGCAAAATAAAATCTTAATAAAAATATCCATTGCAAAAAACATTAAAATACAAAAAAATATGAAAAAGGTAAGATAACGATTTTTGCCAATGTGAAACACGAAGCAGAATATTTCCTCAATATAGAAAAAAAAAATTAAACTTTCTAGATTCCAACCAATTTTTTTCAATATGGCTCAAAAAGAATACAAATCGGCTCAAAGAGAAACAAAGCATCAAAATACAAAAAAAAGAGAAAATACAAGAAACAATAAATTAAAATACCGAAAGCATAACGTTTCTTCTCACAAAGGGGAGAAAAGAAAATTCGCAAATTGGGCAAAAAACACCGGAATTTACTACCTAAAATTAAGTAAATAAATATATAATTCAATTTTTTTTTAAATGTATGGCTTGCACTAATCCATCACTTTACCAAATTTAATTGCAAGTCAAACCGTTTGGGAGTGCATAAAGAACAAAAACCGAGCATGCATGCATGAAAAAAAAAAAAATCTCTCTTCTATAATAGATAATTTCCATCCAATACTTTGAAGATCCCATTATTTATCAAAATGATCCGTATTCATAAAACAAAAAAAAGAATACACAAAATTAACAAAAAAAAATGTTGACATAGAATATTAATTATAACGCCAGGTATTGCAATAATTCACCAAAAAGATCTCTTTGAAATGGAAAAATGAATTAATTATGGTTATAACTCCTATTTGATATTAAAACATCAAAGAAGCAAACAGTATCCAATATGGATGCTATTTTTTTTTTTTTGTATAGACAGATGAAGGAAAATCTACGATCTCACAAATTCTCTGAATCTCTTTGGCACGAAGCCAAATTAATTCCCGCGCGTCTTCCACATTTGAGTATAACTAATATCTATCAACTGAGTATCTAATTTATCTAATAAAGGGAACACGATCCTGTTCATAGACGAAATTTCGGTTCCGCGGAAATTTAAATGTAAACATCCCGCTGACTGGCGCGTGCTGCGCAGAAACGCGGATGCCCCCCCCCCGTTTCTGATCGTCAGTTAAATGACCGATTTTCATTGGTAGTCATAGGTGTTTTATTCTACTTACGATAAAAGACCAGCGAATATTATCTCATCTGATACGAATTATCAAAAAAAAAAAAATCCAGTTTTAGAATAAATTCACCTGCTTTTTTCCGGATTTCAAGGAATCCTCCAAGTCATAGCGAAACCCAACCCTTTTTGCCTGACCCACCCCTCCCCAAACTACAGAGAGCAAAGACTGGTGATTGACAGCGTTACCATAGCAACACCCTTTTTTGCCACCCCTCCCTCTTCCTCCACACTAGTAAAAAGAATGGTGACTGTTAGCGTTCCCATAGCAACACCCTTTTTCCGGTGGTCTTATTCTCAAGACAAAGCACATTTCGAATTTTTCACGGACTTCTCAAGGACCCAACAAAAAAAAAATCAAGTACCTTCCTGACTTTTCAAGGACCCAACAAAAAAAAATCAAGTACCTTCCTGACTTTTCAAGGACCCAACGAAAAATCAAGTACTTTTCCGGGGCCCCGAGTACGGCAAATAAAATTCAAGGAGTTTTCAAGGATTTTCAAGGACCGTAGGAACCCTGAATAAGATTCTCAAGTAATAAGCCAAACAATTCAAATTTCTCTAAATTGCTTTTAATAAGCAGATCGGGCACATTCTTTTCATCCTACTTGTAACTCAATTCAATATTAAGCAGATTTGTTTTCTTAGAACTTCTTCAATACTATAATCCAAGGCTTTATAATAATGGTACTAATATTGTCTATAGTTCCATTCTATCAAAATTTCTTTTTCTTTCAGTATGAAAAAATATAAAATATTCAATAAAAAAAATTAAATTTATGATACAGAAATTTAATCTACTAATAATAAAGGAAAATGTGAGTGTGCCAAACAACAGTAGGTGAATATTAATTTGTTATTTAATATCCTATCTATTAATCTCCAATATACATGAATTTTAAAAACAACAATAATAATATTAAAATTAATCAACAATAATAATAATAAAAATAAACAACAATAATAAATAATTTTTATGTTTTTGTTATATTTGCATTTTGTAAACAAATAACCTTCAAACTAATAAGTTTACAAAATGCAAATATAACAAAAACATAAAAATTATTTATTATTGTTGTTGATAATTATTATTAATTATAATTATTATTGTTTATTATTACTGGCAGCTGGGTCATTCAGATCCACCTCTGTGCTAAGCCTCACCATTAGTAGCTCTTTGTGGTTATTGCTGATACTTAATTACTGTAAAGCTTCACTATAAGAATACTGTTAGTTTCAAAATGCCAAGACTAGCCCTTTTTGGCGATTTTACTCTGGAAAAGGGTGACAGGCAATGAGTAAAATTAGCTCATTTCTGGGGTTTTTTTGTTAGGTCACGCTAAGTAAAATGTAAATATCTCCCCCTCCATTTCTCACTTCACCCCTATTATTTTGGCGAAATCAACTTCACCTGGCGCACGCGCAAAAGAGTGGAGGATTTCGGAATCCGAGAATCATCTATACAAGTATAATTTAGCAAGCAAGAAAAAGATCAGATCTAAACTTTTCTCATTTTGTCTTTTTGAATGCAACATGAAAACCAACAATAACCTTCTTGGTTATTTCAACTGATTTCAAATTACATTACGAAACTGTTTAATGCTTAAAATTTTAATTAAAAAGTTCAAATTGATCCATTAGTGAATTCATTGAAAGAGATAATTGCTTGCTTAGACAATTGCACGTACTCAATGCCTACAGGTAATTCCTGAAGGTGGTACATAGATAACAATGAGGAAATAAAAACTACAGTAGACTCTCTCTAATCCGACATTCGTTACTCCGACACTCCCACTAGTCCGACGCACCTGTTCGAACATGTTACTTGGTGATAAGTAATTCTTTCCTGTTAAAACTTTAAACCTTCCCCTTTTAATTATATGATTTTCTATTGACCCTCTAAAGCCCAGACACTCTCTATAATCGAACAGGTATCTGGTCCCACATGTGTCGGACTAGGGAGAGTCTACTGTAATCCATTGAGCCTGCAAGTAGATACTCAGAAAAGATACTGATTGCATGTCATACCATTTAAAACCCTATCAAGTAACAAATGATACAATCTACTAGAACATAATATTTTAAAAGCAATTAAAGAAACATATCAATATACCTCAATCAAAAATCTATTGTCAAGATACAATTTAATGTATCGCAATAATCTTTTAGCACAAGGTACTGCTATATTTTCTGAAAGAGACGAGAAAACTTCCATCACTTGATCCATCTAAAAATAGACACAACAAAAATCAATATTTAAAAAATATAATAAGTAACTTTTTTTTGCATAATTCACATTGCATTTGAAATAGATATAAAATATATACATTTTCATATATTTAAAAAAAATTGTTGCAAATGGTGAAAAACTAAGTAAACATTGATAAAAAAAATGCAAAATTAAAAAAGATAAGCAATAATAATTGAGAATTTCCTTGCAAATATAACACTTATTTCATAATAATATCAGATATTTATATTTTGATTTAACCCCAATTTTAAAGTACGACGGTTACTGTGAACATCTATACTTATAAAAGGAAGTGTTTGTGTGTGTGCAATGTCCAGACAAATCTATCACACTTATAGCCATGAAATTTGGCACACAGGTAGTCATAATAGTGACTCAACAAACTTCGAAGCCTGAATTTTAAGAAAAAATTTATTTCGTGTTTTGTGTTGCTTTGGATGATTTTTTAAACATTTTTGTCCAGAGTATCATTTCTGATAAATATAAGAAAAAATAGATACATCATCTGATAGAACAAATAATTTCCTTTGTAATTAAATTTGTTTTGAGCTTTAAATGTAATTTACAAAGTTTTGAGAATTTTTTTAAAAAATAGTCAGTTTCCCAAACAAATTTTATTTTTGTACTTAAATTTGTTGCATCCGACATTCTAACAACTTTATCGTTTTCAATTTTTTTGAGGTAATAACTGGAACATTTATCCCCAATTTAAAACAATTTGTTTTTATACTTTTTGATAGTCGAGCATAGAGGCTGAGATCTTTATCTATTGAAGACATGTGCATCCTGCACTCTAGTTCCTTCATGTACTTTCGGTAAAAATATTCAAGCGAAACTGAAAAAATATGAAATACGACCTAAAGGAGCTATTTACATAATGTTGCTTTAAAGTTTGAAGCTGAAGATTAAATTTTTTTTTTTCCCTTTCTTCTCCGATTTATTTTGGATATATTTGAATACCATAGAAATTATATTTGTATGTATCTTTCAAGGCATATTGGTCCATTTGAAATCGTTTAAAATTTCATTTGGTTTTCATTCTTTAACATTTTACCTGGTTTATAGGAATTAATCTTTTAAATCCTAAAAAAAAAATTCACAAAAACATCGGTTTATTTGGTACTGTATTTCCAATCTGAAATCATTTTGTTGGGTGGCTATAATTCAAAGTATCTAAAGTCACCTATTAATTATTTTAAACAGGATCCAAAGATTTTATTGTGTCAGCCTTACTGCATTATTTCTCCATTTTAGCGAGCAAACCAACTGGTTCTTTTCACTCAGTTTGAATTCTAATAGCATCGTTTGTAAACTTTATAATTTCATTGTCACTTTTAAAAAAACTTATGGTCAGTTAATGCCATTGCCAAGAAGAAAAATAAGCAGACAAAATCAATAATTATATATATATTGTATTGATTTGGTTTTCAAAAATTTATTTTATGCCACTGTGGGCTTTTTTTAAAAATTTGTTGAAATTCGCAATGCCATGGGCATCATGAATGTGCAGTTAGTATTTTATAACTTTCAACCACAGCTAGAAAATGACACTAGGCTAGTACTCCATTTCCTAGATTTCTATGAGGACAACACAAGCACAACGTTGGATTATTTGCACATAGCTGCCCTCAAGTGGAATCAAGTGCCGGATCAAAGATCTTTTCATTCTAAAACTGATACCTAACTACCAAGACATTGCAACTCACAACGTCAGGCATAACAATTCAAAATATTAAATGCATGATGATTGTGATGAAAAATGGTGTTATTAACATCATTTTTCACTCAATACACACTTTTTCAAGCAAAATTTCTCTAATTTAGTTTCAAAATGGTACATAATCAAGTTCTTATTTAATTAAAGGTAATAAGTTCTTCCTTAACTAATTCAATTTTAATAAATGATTATTTATAATTATTAACACATTATTAACCCTTTGAGTACTGAATTATTTGAAGATTTTTATGCCCATGGGACGGATTTAATTTGTCGCTATATGGATTAATATGTAAAAGTAATACATTTTATAAGGAATATACTTACATTGGTGATATAAATATATTGTTGAAACAGCATTTTAGTTACAAAATATAAATATTTATATAGAACAAGAACCAACTTAAAGTCTACTAATTTTGTACCATTTGGTATTTTTCAAAACATGTCGGTAAATGCAAAGGTACCTGGCATTGTTTGTATTGCCAAGTGGTATCTTTTCTTATTTTATGTTTATAACATACGCGACACCGTTCTGTAGGTGTTTCTTTAATTCTGTTGCCGGAATATTCTCCGGAAAATGCGCCCAATTTTTCGCTTGCAAACGATGTGGCGCATCGCTACTTGTAGGACGCCCTTTGGATATTATAATTTGGCAGGACCACTTGCGCCAATAATTCTTCTTAAATTCATATGACGAGTCAGACTCGTCCACCGTAACTTCGCCCAAGTAAGCAGATGACGAGTCTCACTCATCCACCGTAACTTCGCCCAAGTAAGGAGATGATGAGTCTCACTCGTCAAATGTACCCAAAGGGTTAGTTTATAATAATTATTAGTATGGGTTTCAAAGTTTTTAAATGGTTAGGCAGTAAAAAATTCAACTTGACAATTTATTCCTTACCTTATTCTGATTGAGGGCAAACTGGAGATACTTATAATAAATATCACTGCCACGAGATTGATCAGATACTGACATTAGAACTTTCTTTACATCTTCCAAGACTTCAGCTTTATTCTGCTTAAAAATGTAGTTCACCAACACCTAAAAGATTCAAATTATATTATATGGATAAAGTTCTGAAAGCCAACTATCATTCAAACTTCCAGTTTCATTATCGAAAACAGTTCATAAGAATGTACATAAGAAGAAGTTCAAAAATTTTAAGCAAGTCAGGCTCTGAAAATAATATGCTAAGGAAATTAAGCCCCTATGAACATCAAAATAAAGAACATTCTCACAAAATGATTCAAAACTAATAACATACATACTATAATAATGTGTGTTATGAAAATGATGGCAATATCGCAAACGCTTTTGCTGATTATTTTAACACTGTTTTCAAGCCTAGCACAGACAGCATGATAAGTTCAGAAGCAATTGCATCGGTGATCTCATTAAAATCAGCAGCGTTATCCGTGATGATGTGGTTTTGGTGGTCAGGGAATTGAATCTTCCCTAACTGTTGGTTTGATAAAATACCTTCTTTTATTATCAAGGGATGCGCAGAATTTTTCATTTATCCCCTTTTTATTTTATTTAACCTTTCATTGAAAACTAATGTATTTCCTCATGTCTTGAAGCAAACCAAAATGATTCCTGTTTTTAAAAATGTGACACACAAGATTGCAAAAATTATCTACCCATTGCTATTTTAAGTCCTTTGTCTAAGATTTTCGGAATTATAATTCATAAAAGGTTTTTCTACCAAGTTAAAAACCTAATTCCAAAATGCTCAAAAACCACTAATTTATTCTGCTTAACAAATAAGATTTCTTCATTTGAAATTGGCTCTCAACTTGATGTTAATTACGCCGACTCTTCCAAGGCCTTTGATTCTATTGATTTTGACATTCTTTTAAATAAGTTACATGGTATTGGTTTTCATGTAAACCCAATTGATTGACTTCATTTTTATTTATGTAATCAGACACTATATTTATTTTAATAATGTTGTTTCTCATGAGTTTTCAAATACAGGGCTCTAATCTTGAACCTTTGCTTTTTATTTTATTCATTAATGACCTCGCTGGTGTTTTAAAGTACTCTGAATATCTTTTAATTGCTGACGACTTGAAATTGTTTAGGCTAATACAATCCAATTTAGATGCTGATCTTTTACAGAGAAATCTTGATTAGCTTTTTAAGTGTTGCATGGACAATAAATTACACCTGAACATTGAAAAATGTAGTATTCTTAGTTATACTCAAAAAGCTCAACCTTTGAATCATGACTATAAAATTAATAATCTTGTTTTATCTCGCTCAAATTCAATCACGAATATTGGATCTTTGACACTAAGCTTGATTTTTCTCAACACGTTGATACCATGGTCTCTAAGGCATATTGTAGGCTTGGAATTCTTAAGCACAAACTAGGGAATTTTCCTGTGAACTTGCTTTAAAGGTACTGTACTACACTCATGTCCGATCCAATCTGGAATATTGCAGTATTATCTGGGATCCTAATTACAGAAATAAAATTTAAATCATCGAGCAAATTTAAACTAACTTCTTGCAATATTTGTTTTACAAGAAAAATGGATTTCACTTGCAGGATGCATCTTCTTCACGTCTACTTGATATCTTTAATATACCTAGTTTATGATCCAGATGTGATCTTTTTTGCATTCTCTTCTTTTACAAAGTCATTAATGGTTCAATTGATTGCAGTGATATATTGAGCTTTATAAATTTCACTGTGCCTGCCAGATCTTTAAGAAACCAAAGCTCATTACAAAATGTATCTTCGAGATTAAATTATGTGAACAAGTACAAATTTTATAGAATTTTTAACAAGTTCTCTGATGAACTTGACATTTTTCATATGTCTCCTGGTATGAATTGTTTACAACTTTAAATACATTAAGTGTCTTGTTTTGCTTAATCACACTCAACTGTGTTTAATTTTTAAGATTTTTGTATGTTTTAATTTTCTGTGTTCTTATGTATTCAGCCATTTTTTGGTGTTTTTAGATGGGTCTGCGTTCAATTTTTGTACTCTGCAATTTATTTTTATCTCTCATATGTGCATTTTCTTCTTCAAACTTTTAAACTCCTAATGTGTTTTTAAGATTTTGATGCTTGTGTATATTTAACTTTTTAGACCTTCCTTTTTTGAAATGGTCTTTTGATTTAATGTTTTAAATTTTTAATGTGTTTTTATATTAATGTGACAGTATACGATTTTTAGAACCCTAGTGTGTCTTTCAATGTTTATGAGATTCTGTGATTTCATTTTAAATTAGTTATGTGTTTGCAAAAAATTTTATGGTTTTGTGTTTTGAATCTTTATATTCTCTGAATTCGACTTTTTTTTTTCCTAATGCGTTTTTTAATATCTTTATGATTCACTCGTCGTGGCTTTTGTTCTTTGTGTGTTTGTTGTTCATTGCACTCTGTAAATGGAGTTCTCTGTAATGTGTTTTTCTTTAAATAAATAAAAATTAAAATATATTAAGGATGTAATTAAAATTCCAATTTATTTAATTTCATCTTAGTATCTCATGCTTTTATGATTTTTGTGTTGACCTCCAGATATTCGATAAAAAAATATCTACATTTTAGTACATGAATAAAAAGTATGCCTTAAAAATGTTTTATTTTTATTTTTAATTGCTGATACTGCTGTTTGAATGCTCATTTGGTCAGCAATTGTTTACTTAATGACTGACTAAATAAGCTTCTTAATGCGATGAATTTTTATAACAAAAGGAAATTTTGAAAATTAGAAATCTAACCAATTAATTGCCTTCCCCTTACGCTGTATGTGCATCAAATTATCACAATTTTACACTTAAAAACTGAAAAAGCCATTCTTGAACGGTATAATTTGATACAAAAATTAGATTGAATCCATAAAATTTTCAGCGGTCCTTTAGGATGCCAACTGAATTAAAATGACATTGCATTCCCAAAATAAAGATGTAATTTAATTAGATAGTTGGATAGTTTCTCAACAATTTTTGGCAAGTACCTATCAGTCTATATGCTGACTTCTTTCCAACGTTGAATAAAAATTTGAATTAAAGTGTAAAGAAAATTAGAGAATCCATAACTCAAACAAAAGTATTTCCTGAAAAAAAGTTATTTTACAAGAATAACCGAGTTACATGACGAGTAACAAGATAAACATAGGTGTACATTTAGAAAATAAATTATACTAATATACAAGAAAAGCAAACTAGAATCTTAGTCAAACTATTAATTCAATACAAAATTTTGGTTAACCTGGAGTTTACGGTGCCCGCCTACTTCGTTCGTCTTAGGATCGCCAAATCTTTGCCGCCAAGAAAGGTGATGACAGAACATTTGTTTTGGTTGCATCTAGATGCTTTTAGCGAGTGACAAATGCGCATGCGCACAAATTGATCCTTTCGTCGGTGTTTTGCTTATCAGGCTATATTGCTCCACGTTTCGATTGGACTGTTTTGTTCAACTCTTCGATGCAATTGGTCGATAAACTCGAATTTGCATAAAATTTTGTTTGGAATTCTTCGGATGGAATATTGTTTCAGTACCGTGTATGATATTCTGTGTGTTTCGTTTCTCAATGAATAAGCGAAGCTACGATTATTCCGCTATGCTGAAAGCGAAGCCGCTAATGTTATTTAAGTTAAAAAATTTGCCTGGTACATGCTTGAAATGCCGCAGGCATTGCGTGCTCAATCTCTCGTTTTTAGGTGACGCATGCGCAAAAGAGCAATAAAAAGCGTACTGCACATCCAAAACAGTATTTGGTGACGGCACATGAAATTGCACCAAGAAGAATTGGCGAGAAGCAGGCCGTCACCGTAAACTCCAGGTTTACCAAAATTTTAAGTATATATAAGATATACTTTTCTTAAAATACAGTTATAAGACTATAAACAGTGCAAGCCTTCATTCTGTTTTTCAAACATAATACCATACTACTAAAAAAGATCTTAAGAAGGCATAACATATTTTGCACATTAATCACCTATTATACAAAATACAAAACATAATATAAGTAATGAAAAACATGAAAGAATAGAAAGTTTATCAAAATAAAAAATCAATATAAATTGTTCAGATATTTATAAATGAAGCAATACTTACATGAATTAAATTTATATCATTATTGATAGGGAAGTCTTGCATTTCATACTTCAGTAAAACTTCTTTCAACCCAACTAATTTAGCTTGAATTTGGAATTCTTTACTCCTTCAAAAAATAATTTTTAATCATAAAAATATCAGATATGCATTTATGTTAAGCAATAAATAATATTCAAGCAGCACTAATCAAATCAACTAATTCTCCAAATAACAAATTTGATTTGTTTTATTACATTAACAACTTATTTTGAAGACGCACAAAGCTATTTTAGAACAGATCTCAATTTTTAACTGTGACCAGCTGATGAGGATAATACCTAAGCAAACATTCCACTCTCGAAACTTCCATGCTGACGACACGAACGCAAAGACATTTTACCCCCAATGGCAGATTTAAAATGCAGTAAACCCATACAAAGTGCGGATCTTCAGAGGGATCGAGTTTCGAACCCATAGTCCTTCTACTCCAAAGATGAGACTTGAACACACACATCCTCCAAATAACAAATATTCATTTCATTTTAATGATCAGATATGTGTCCCTATTTTGAACACAAAACAAGGATTACTGACACAAATCTCAAATACAAATTGCAGGCAAGTGGAAAAGATGACACCGACTACAAGACTTGTTTGAATTCCTGCACATTCTTGTTGAAAGTATCATTTATAAATTACAAGGTTACTTACAATGATATTTTTTTACAATTAAATTATTTACACAACTACTTCTTCTAAACTTCTATTAAATTTTATTTGATAACAAAAGCCTAATGACTGTATAATGAGTTTAACAACCAATCTGATAAACCAGTCTGAATTTTTTAAAAAGAAACCCAATTATTAAACCTTATTATTATTTATCCTTATATATATATATAGAAGAAACATTTTTATCCAATATTTATAAATATATATCCTGCAAATAAATCAGATCCTTATATGTATATAAAATAAGTGTTTGACTTTACATAGGATATACTTTCAAAAAAGTTTTCCTTTAAAAAAGGGCGGGAAGGGGAAGACTTAAGCCAGAACGTCTTAATATGCATGTTCAGAAGCATGTGGCAGGCGTCATATACGAGACCCGTTCACTTTCTTACAAAATATGTATAATCTTGTGCCTCTCATTAATTTGCTCGATTCAGAAAGAATTAGTCTTATGAGGTGTGGAAAACAAATCAATTAAATGGTAAATATAAAATATTTTAAGATTCACATTTAAAAGTTACAAGAAAATAAAAATTCCAATTATTTAGATACCTCATGACTAACTCAAGTTTCTGAAAAAATATCCCTAACTGAATAATATTCGAGAAAAACTAAAATTTATTTGATGGTTATTTTTTAGAAGATCATTCAAATATTAAGCATTATGAAGCCACTTTAAAGATTAGGTTCTAGGGGTCATGATCGTTGAATATGTACAGAAATTTTCCGGACGTCGTACCACGAGAACCATTGCAGTAGGTAGAGTTCCTATAAGGAATCTACCTAAAAACAACTCATGTAGAGTTAATACCAATAACAAAATTTCACTGTAACATCATGATTTTTTAAACATGAAATGAGAGTTCATAATAGCTAGTATTAAAAAAAAAATCAGAAATTTATATAATGAAAACCAGAGGTCTTTAAAAATTTGAGGACGGCCGTATGCTCAATGCTACGTGGAAGCTGACACGCCCATGTGACCATCATCCTCAAAGGGTTAAAAATTTAAAAGAATGGAGAGATTTCCCCAACAAGTCCTGCATACTTGGAGAAAATTAAAATAACTCAGACAATAAGAATGAAAAAAAGAGGACTCAAAATATGTCGCACCAACAAAAAATTCATTTTGGTAAATTTGAAATCAAAACTAAAAATTGTTTTTGTTATTTAAAAAAATCCTTAACTTGTATCCTTGGAGATTGTAAGCAAATAATTTTTTTCCTCTTAATTCAATTGAGGACTTTACTACTGTCTAATGAAATCAAAGAAAGCAATAAAAAATTTCTTGCTTTTTTTTAAAGAAGAAAAGAAATATTTATTTGAATGCATTAGATATGGATTGTACTTTCTTTTTGTAAAATAGTTCCATTTAAAGTTTATCTAAAATACTTATTTAATTAAATTACAGTAGAGCATAAATTATCTGAAACAACTAGGGACTGGGGTGTTAAAACAACTGATTTGTTGGATAGCTGATCATTTATGAAAGAACTGTATGCGTCATAGGAGCAACACGAAACAAAGAAGCAGTGATATTAAACACAATATTGTATATATTTTGTATCGTACATCTTACAAGTACATGCCTACATAGAACAGTAGTACATTTAAATATGTCTACATTTTAGGAAGAGCCCAAAATTTTTCTTTTGCTTTAGTTTTTTTTAACTGCTAATCGCATTCTTGTTCTGACCACTTCATAGACGTCTTGGGGCAGTGAAAAGCATCCTCACAGGATGGTAATTTTTCAGCATGGTCGTTACTGCTAGGCTCTTCATTATCGTTGCAAGGATCTTGGTCATCAATGGCACTGACAATGATTTCATCATCTGTCAGCACTTGATAGCCAAGATCATTGATATCATATTCGAGCCAACCTTGGATGTTTTCTTGGTCAGATTCTTCAAATCCTGAAGATTATCTAATCAGTCCAGCCAGTTCTGAATTAGAATTTGCTAACTGGAATGCTTTTGGTCGATAGATATTCAGATAATTGATGCTCTACTGCATTATTCAATTACTACCCATTTTTAACTATAATTATTTATTAAAAATTGTTAAAACTTAAAAATAAATCTTTAATGCCGATTATAATTTAAAATGGTAATTTTTTTCCCTTGCCGTACTCATTTTTAGACAGTTTTTTTTTTTTTTTTCTTTTTTTTTTAGATTCAAATTTTTGGATAAATCGGATCTTTACTGTAGTGCAGTTGGCTTCAAATTAGACAAGTTCCATCGCATACAAAACTAAAAAGTATAAATAAACTTAATAATCTACCTCTCGCAATCACATTCTATTCCCTTCTGAACTAATTTTTTCACTCTTTCTGACCATGGCACAGAGGCTCGGCTAACGATCATCAAAGCAGCATTCTGCCAGCGATTTGTTGAATGAATACTTTCAATTACAGCAATAAGTCTTTCCTCCCAGGGTTCTGCATCCCAAAACCACCATCTAAAACAAGATGCTTGGAAAGTTTTCTGAAAAGCAAGCAATAAATATTCTTAATGTGCATTTAAAAAAAGAAAGTTCTTTTTAAGTACCAGAAATTTTAGCTTAGGAATAAATTAATATATTAATTGTCAAACCATTGCATAAAACAATACAGTAAAAGCTTAACTAACTGGCATGCTAAAGTCCGGATAGCTGAGTATGATGGGGAAAAATGGGGTGGGGGGGATTGTAGGTTTTTTTTTTTTTTTTCCGATTTTGTCCCTTAACTTTTTTTTTTGGTAGTCGATTTCGTTTTTAGGTCTCTTTTTTTCGGTCAAAGGTAGGGACCTTTTTTTCATTGATTCTCACTCACTCCCCCCCATAAAACAAGTCTGTGTATGTCACTGTACTGTATATTGCATTTTTTTCCTTCTATGCCCCTCCGTGCAAAGCGGACGTTGCATTCCAGAAATAAACTGTTCTCGTAAATGGAACAGTGCGCACATGCTAAATTTTGGCGTGTGGATGTAAAATTTTCAGAAAAACTCATTTTCTAATTTTTCCAGTTAGTTGAGCTTTCCGGATACTTGAAGCCGAATAATCAAGAATTTACTGCATTTTTCAGATTATATGGGATTTCATAGAAGGAAGAAGTTTTCATACAATAATTATTCAAGAATCAATTCCAAAAAGAAATTAATATACATGCAAGTAGTTACCATTAATAAAATATCAGAACATTTACATATGGCAGGTATTACAATTGATGCGCAAAGACATAGTGATACCCTGATCATTACTGAAACATACAATACTTGTTTAAATGAAATTATTCTATATATATATATATAGTCAAACTCCAGTATAATAAACTGATATATAACGAACGCTCGGTTGTAACGAAGCTTTCAAATGGTCTGAACCAAACTCCTATGTGACTAATGTATTTTGAAATGCTTGTCATAACTTCAAAAGCAAGGAATTCGGATATACTGAACCAAATTTCCACTTTTCCTTTCTGTCGGATCTATCTCTCAGAATCATCTGCTCCTCTTATTCCGTGGGGGACTTCTTATCCATAAGCTGGGCCACAAAAGGCGAACTTAATTAGCTCACCTGTCACCGAATATCATTACCTCAAGGGAAAACCGTATTAACAGCGATCACCCTGTGATGGTCATTTTCAATCCATCACCCAATGTGACAAATGGAAGATCAACAAGGAATGGTTATCACTCTACCACTTTCCTTTGTAGTCCAGAACGAATCTGCATCTGTTTCCCGCGTGTCTGACATAGCTGGCAAGAGATAAGGTACGTATGTCACAACGCATTCTTTCACTTTCTTTGGTTCAGTTTGATGAACATTGTTTGAGTTGTTGACAACACGCAGATTTGAAATGGGTAATGTCAGTAAACGGAAAGCTTTTTCCATCAAGGATTAAG
>BGPR01004543.1:97234-110041 GCA_013235015.1 Araneus ventricosus | reverse complement strand
AATTACTTTTGAACCCTAATTTCATAATTTATTCCACTAGTAAAACACATTTATTAGCGAAAATCGCTCTCTCTTTGTCTTCAAATCATGTTCTCAAAATTATAAAAAATTAACTCAAGAAGACAATTAAAAATAAGATATAGCGCAATCTATAATCGGCGATCTCTGGTGCAGTGGTTAAGGCGACAAGTTAGTAATTGCTTTGTCCAGGGTTCGAATCCAAGGATTGTATGTTCATTCACTTTTTGCTACTGGTTCGCAATGAACTGGACGCGACAAGTTTACAGCAAGTTTGACGCATGGTGACTTCATCGCTTCTGAAAACTTGTTATGAACTTGCGGTCTTGCCGTGTCAAATTTGATGCAAGCTTGCAGACTTGCAGAGCAAGACTGCTGCAACTTTACTTCAGACTAAAATTGCTATCTGGGAATGACATATTTAGAGGATTATGAATCCTATAATCGTCCGTTTGGAAGCTTTCTTTCTAAATTTTTCTCTTGTTATGGTTATTTGGCCTCTAAGTGCTCATCTTTTAAGGACGGTAGAACTGTACCTCAAAGTTCTCCTTTGACCCTTCAAATGACCAATCCTCACAATGTGTTAAATTTTACCTCACATTTTTGACTCATTAATAGGTCTATGAAAATATTCCTTGCAAGAAGAAGTTGCTGAAAAGCTTTAAGGTAATTAAAGTTATACAGTTACCGGTAAAGTGAGGAAATCAGGTAATGTGCCAATCTAAGTATCCAGCAGATTGACTAGACCGATTGTGCGAAAATTGTTTCAAATCCCACATCATCTAGCTAATTTGCAGAATACTTGGATAATCTGCATATTACCTACTATGTACTCTTTAAAGTTAAAATAAAATCTTTACAGGAATATCAGCAGCGTTTTTGTTAGATTAAATTAATACCCATACAAACAACTCTATAATACTAAGTACAAATAATTGCAAAACGCTCGGTAATTTTATTCCTTTGTTATAAAAACCAGAAGACCGTAAATAAAATATACTGACAATTGCTGAATTGTAATATATTTGTTGATTAATAATTATAATATTTATTTACTGATTAATTTGGTGTAACCAACAGCAGACTGTAAGTAAAAAATACTGACTTTTATTGAATCATAAACGGTATTTATTTATTGTTTGATATCTAAAGAGTTAAGTCGAGAAAAAACACTCAATAAATAGAATAATTGACAAAATCACTCAATTAAATAATAGAATGCAAAGAATTGATTAAATGCTTTGAAAGCTTCCGAAGAAATGGGAGGAAAAGGGAAAGAAAAACAAAGAAACAATCTTTGGCCCTTTAAATCCTTTAGGCGAATTTTCCTAAAGAAAACAAGAGTTTCTGTTTTCCGAAACGGGTTTTGACCACGGAAATGAAAGGCGAGTACTTTCAGTTTCCTCGGGTGCTATGTCCTCAATGATTCATTAGTGAGCACTATATCATTTCAAACTTCAGAAAACTTTTATTTTGTAGACGATTCCTCACTTCAATAAAACAAATAAGGTAATCTGAAGACTAACCGGGCAATGTGCACATCAACGTCTTTCGAACGGTAACGTATACATCATATACCATTGCAAAAAACACACGGAACACCCCTCATCTGACTTTCGCCAAACATTTGTTACCGAAAACAAAGAAAACCCATCAGAACAACTCCTGTTATGGCAGCAGTTAGAAAGAATAAGACGTAAAAAGTCGATATAAACAATCAAGAATCTAGTACTATCGAAATGTCGGTCTACCTTCCTTTAGCCTCTTCGTAGTAAACGCTTCTATGCCTGTTTTTCAATTACTCTTTTGTCATTACTACGATGTATGGAGGTAATTAACGCTGCATCATACAATTCCCTTAAGGCGAACACAATTTATTTAGCTGAGCAATTTGTATTCTTCTGCTGCAAATTTGGATGTTTGTTTCCCATGAACAAGTCACTTTCGCTTAAAATAACATTACAACTGCATAAGAAGAAAGATTAAACAACATTTGGCCATAAATTGCTTTTCATACGTAACTCTGTCAGATTTTGAAATAATGAATAATGCTATTCCAATTTATCACGGTTACAGATTTTGGAAATAACGTGAATATTTATCATATTCTTCTACTTTGTTCCTGTAACTGGGTTATCAATTTTCGTTGTTGTGAAGATTAGATTCCTGATTTATTATTCTTTAACATTGAAACAAAATTCAACGTTTCACGTTTTTGAAAATATGAAAATCAAAAATCGCTTTAGTCAAAATGAAAAAATGGTGATGAGTAAACGACAATGTTTCATTTCCCAATTCTGTTATTGCAGAAATAAGGAATAGAAAAGCTTTTTATGACTTAATATAGGCAGTTCTGTATACCCTCTTAGAGGGTATACAGAAAACATATATCAACTAACTCGAGTGCCCTCTTCTCGACTTTTTACAATACGATTACTTGAACAATATGGCACATGTTCTATTTAGCTTAAGATGAAGATAATATACACATTTTGGACCTCTTCCGTTGACCGATTGGATCCGAAACTGGATAGATATCTACAATTTTGCACCAATTTTCTTCATTTGTCATTACTGGCCATTTTGGGCCTCTTCCGTTGACCTATTGGATACGAAACTGGATAGATGTCTATAGATTTGCACCAATTTTCTTCAATTGTCCCCACGGGTCCATGTTCGGCCTTACACCTTTTAGGGTAGGCCCGGTCAGTGTGGGTCCCTATCTATCTACAATTTTGATGAAATCATTATTGATGAACTGATGATTTTGAAATAAAGAATTTCCTTTAACTAATTCTTTAAGGCCGCGGTGGCCTAGTTTTAAGGTCTTGGCTTCCTGGCCGGCGGGTTCCAGGTTCGAAACCCAATTACACAGAAGATGCGTCGTGAGTGGGCCTGCTGCACGCCAAATCGTATACGTAGTGAATCAAATGTCCTGCCTTCTGTGGGGTGTGATAATTAGGAGAGGGGGTTACCAGCTCAGGTGTCATCCTCGACATCTGATCACAATTTAAAATTACGAGGTCCACCCCAAAGTAACCGTCGTGTTGCTTCAAAACGGGACATTAATATAACTTATCTTATCTAGTTCTTTGCGTTTTTGATTCGACAGATGGCTTATTTTATTCCTTTATGAATTTAATCCAAAGTCACATTCTAGTCTTCAATTCTGGTAATAAAATCATATGCAAAATTTTATGAATTATCGAGTTCAGTAGTTAGCCCTCAGCTAGTGAATCTCAGAAAAATTTACTTCAAGATTCCGTAATATTTATAAAACTGAATTATGTAATAAAGACTGAAAAGCAGAAAATAATGTAAATGAAAAAATTCCCCTTTTTAGTACACTAATGAAAGTGAGATTTTGAAAACTGTTTTCATTGAATTTATTATTTCTAATTTTATTACATATATGTTTTTAAGGTGATATATGAACTTGAATTGAACGAATTTGGTATTTTCGGAATCAATCTACTTGTTAGACGAAAGCTAATTGTATTTATAAAATGTACAATGTACATATTATATTCATACTAGGTTTTTCAAAACATGCAGTTGATTTCATGAGCTTTTATTCAAAATAGATTGAAAAAAAATGGAACTTAGTTCTCTAGATACAAAAGATCTGGTTTATATGAAACAATATGATGGTTAAAAATAAAGGAAAGTGCGAAATTTTTGAATTTTGGAAATGCCGATTAGTTCATTCATTTTATTCTACATTTTTTATATCGCAGATAATCAAGGTTTTTTCTTCAATAAGCAAATAAAATATTGATATAAAACGTAAAAACATAAATCATTAAGAATAAAATTAAAATAAGATACAATGAAAGCTTCTGGAGCTCGCAAAATACAACTAAGAAAACATTCAAAATACAAAAACACCAAACAAAATGAAAATTCTTTAGAAAATAAGATTGAACAAAGAATAAGCTTAAGGAATCCACCAGATTGACTTTATCAAGCGTTCATCTGAGAGGATTAAAAAAACATCAGGATCATACATTTCTGTATGAGATTCCGACGAAACTCAAGTAAATTCACCAAGAATTTCACTAGAATTTCATGTGACCCAAGGTATTCCGAAAATCAAAAGAAGAAGAAGAAATCAAGAGATAATCAAATAATAATAAAACGTCCTTAATGCCAATTAGTAGAAGTAAGAAAAAAAACTTACTACTGGTATTTACTTACTGCTTACTTACTATTGGTGGTAGAATGTAAATTTTTTGTCTTTCTTACTTCTACTAATTGGCATTAAGGACGTATTTATTTGAGTATATCTTGATTTCCTCTTCTTCTTTTGATTTTCGGATTACTTCGTGTCACATGAGATTCTAGTAAAATTCTTGGTGAATTTACTTGACTTTCGTCGGAATCTCATACAAAAAAGTATTCCTGATGTTTTTCTGTATCCTCTCAGATGAGTGACGCCTTGATAAAGTTCATCTGGTGGATTCATCAAGCTTCATTGTTCAATCTTAATTTCTAAAGAATTTTCATTTTTTATGTGTGTTTGTATTTTCTTCAATGCTATTGAATTAATTAAAGCTATTTTGGAAATTCCCGTAGCCATATTTTGGAGCGAAAAAGTGGATTAATTCCGAAAAATGGCGATGGTCTGGCGAAATTGAGCTATCAATTTAGATTGCTCCTCGCTACTAACGCATCAAAAGGGGAAAATGTGTCAAAGGAGGAAATTAAGGCTATTGAAAATGCGTTACAAACCATCTCTAAATACTTCTCGAAAAAAGAGCTGCTTCTTGCTGATACTCGAATGAGATATTAATCTGAAATAAACCAGTAAATGAACACTTAATAGTTTTTCCATATTTGATTAAAAGTTCCCGAACTGCAATTACAACCGGGTAATTTAATCAGTGAAGCCAAGGAAGACGGACTGGCTAATTAAATTTTGAAGTGTTCGCACGGGGTAGTTGGACAGCTAAATTCTGCAGAAGTGGCTTTAGTCAGACATGCTAGGTATTGCATTAGGATAATTTTGTGACGAATAAATCGTTAAAGCACCTGGTATAAACGTATTATTTGAGGCATTAATTCTAACAATCGGCATTATTTTTTACAAAACAGGATTCATTCTAATCATTACTCTCTATGTCCAACTTTATCTGTTCACTCTGCCTTTACCATTAAATTAGGAAAAGTCAAATTCCGGAAAACTCGGTTTGGATAATAACTGGTTTAACGCATATATATGCAACTGCCACGTTTCCAAAAGAAAAATGGCGAATTAGCTCGGCATATTCGCATCTGCTTTCTGTTGTCTCGAACAAATTTTCTGGTGCACTGAAAACATAAAACAATAGTAGTGTTACTTGTGTAACCAATGTAAAGTGTAGGGAAAAAATGAATCAAATTTAGGGGAAACTCTATTTAATCTTAAACGCATATATGTAATAATCTTTTAACTCATATATGCGCAACTGCCACGTTTCCAAATAAAAGATGGAGCGTTAGCTCACCATTTCTGCTTTCTGTTTTCTCGAACAATATTGTTTTCAGGTATACCAGTTTTAGTAGTGTTACTTTTTCTTATTTATTTAGTACCCATGCCAGTCCGGCCTACCCGAAAGGATGTAAGGCCTGGAGTGGGCCGGCAGGGAAGAAACAATTCCGACAGCACTAGTGAACAGCGTACCCTCAGCGAAAGCGGGCACGAAGAGCACAAGAAAAAAAATAAAAATAAGCAAACAAATATTTACAGACTGCACCCAAACAGGGGTGGAACCCAATCACAGAGTCAATATAGAATATAGGAATATAATAATTACAACTGCTAACCCAATCCCGGCCAGACTAAAATCAATTCAGTTCCAACACATAAAACATTATAAACATTAAAATTTACTGGCCACAGTATGTACTGGGCAGACACCCGACAATCAATAGCATGTATACAACCCCGAAAGGGCGCAAATTCAAAGATATTTGCAAAAATTAAAGATAATATCATTCCAAAATATCAATTAACGGAATCACTCACACAATGAACAACACAATCATAAAAACAAAAAGTCAAAAATATCACCGCACGATAAAACAACAAGAAATTTTTCCATCGAAAACATTTAATAGCATTTTAAAACCCTGGGTTACATGATGTCCGGCCAGCCGCCTCCACCATAGGTTCTACTCGGAGGGGGGAGGGGGATCCCAAGCAGCCTTCAAAGTTTTATAATTCCATATCGCACGGCCAAAGAGACACTATAATATCCAAGAAAAAAACTATAATAACTGAAATATATATAAAAAACCATAATAAAACCATAAAAACTATATAAACTATAACACTATATTAACAAAAACTATAACACTATAACAACCAAAAATTTTTAAGTTAAAATTCCAGTGCTCAATTTAAATATAAAGCGAGTCCCCATCGAAATCCCCTTCCTTCTCCAGTGTTCCCCTTTCCCTTGCAGTGTTTTCGAAATAAAACAACAGCAAAACACAAAGGTCTAAACGAATTTTCATTATAATTTTCCTACCGTGACCAGTATCGGCAAGACGAGCACAATCCACAATAAAATCCCAACAAAAACTTTCAAAACGACAAAACGGCCAATACAAACCCCCAGCGTTAAAATGCTCACTCCAAAGTTAAAAACCAACACCAAAAACAACAACCTATTAAACAATCATCCCTAGGTCAGCCGGTCGCAAATGCCATTACTGATTTTAAAAGCCTGAATAAGTTTGGACTGGGCCTGGCCATTATAACTTAAATTTTTAAACCAGCGTTTTCTGTGTCCATCAGACGGTTCTATTAAGCGGAATTCAACAGTCAGAGGACACCTGAACAGATAGTGGTCGGCATCTCCAACCAGGCCACAGACACAAGTTTTGAACCTGGCCCAGTTTTTTTGAACCTGGCCCAGTTTTTTTGAACCTGTGTAGATAACAGGGAAATGAGCCATGGTTAGTTAAAAAAGTAAATTAAAAATTTGTTGGCGATTAAAAATTTTTTTGTTTACGCCGGCAACAATGCTTCTGACTCTATGTCCTGATTCAGACTGAGAACCATCCCAGATAGTAGTGTTACTTGTATAACCATTGTAAAATGCATGAAAAAATGAATGAATGAGATCGGAAAAATTTAGGCTGTGCGTCTTGATTTAAATTACAACGCATACAAATAGGGAAAAATTCTGAAAATTATTTTCATGATAATGTGAAAACATACCGCCACCCTTTTTTCTTTCATATGCAAAGCTCGCAATTTCGTGATGGTGGAAAAAATAAATCGAGTTTAAAATTTGCAGATTTTTGTTCAATTCAAGATAAGTGTTTTCAAGTAGAGGCCAAAAATTGTACCTTTTGCTGCAAAAAATATCGGGCATAAAATATTCGAGTTAAGCATCCTCTTTGAAAATATTTTGAAACTTAAGAGTAACTGAATTCTTTTGCTTATCTGTGTTGTAACATTTCCCGCCTTCGATACAGAAAAGTACTTGGGAAATTTTTTTGAAGGCTTGTAACCGTCAGCAATAATATTTATTGGATTTTAACAATAAGTGGCGCCAGAACACTGGTTTAGGAGGGTAAATGGCGCCCGGGGTATTTGTTCGCCTCCACTCGTTATCAGTGTTTCAGCAACTGCAAATGATGCCAAAGGCATGATATTGATTTTCAATCCTCATCAGATTTTACCTTACAGAATGACATTATTGCAAATGTTTTATCTGCATGATAGGGTTGGTTGATACAGTATCTACCTGATACATTGCATCAAGTACTCAAAAGTATCAGGTATACAAAACTGATACAGACCAAAAGTATCAAGTACTCGATATCAGTTATCGGACTCGATTGATACCAGTAGGTAATCTTCTCAGCCTCGTTCGTTTTCGGTCGTATCGGATACAGTATCATCCAACCCCATAATTCCTGTCTCGGTGACGCTATTAGCATGAGCATTTTCAAATATCTGTATATTGTTTCTTACTATTACCTGGAGTAAAAGTATTTCTATCGCATTTTTTACCTTCCCTTTCAATATTTATTAAGTATGCAGCACTGATGGGATTTTCTATAAATAAATAAATGTATTTCGCTTTAAACACTTTTTTACTCGAAACAAATAAGTAATTCGCAGAATTATTATTAGCAAAATAAACTGAATAAAATAAAAATTAAACATTGCACATGAATAGAAGTTTTAGAATGTAACGGATTAAAAAAATCTTTTTTTTAAGAAAGAAAATATTTAAATTTTTGATATAAATATATGATCATACTTAGAAACAAAAAGAAAACTAAACTTGTGATATCAGACTTACGTTTTATAAAAATCTTTACTTTTTAATAATGCTTTAGAAAACAAAGCACAAAATTAAAATTTAGAACAAAAGCTATAGATAACGAGCAATATCTGTAGATATAAGTCTTTAAAGCTAATGGGCTGTATCAGGTACAAACGGACATCAATATCATCCTGTACCTGATACAGCAAAACCGGATATCAACCCAACTGTACTGCCCCTCTAAAGGCGTCCGAAGCATCTACACATACCATTTCTACGCCACTGCACTAGAAAATATTTACTTTACACTCTTATATAATTATTTAAATCTTTCATTGTGTAATTAATACGAGGTTTTATTTGTTAAAAATTCTAACATCACATTTACTTCTTGTTGTGTGTATAATGAATACTTTTGAGTTCTGATTTCAAATTTGCAATTTTTATAGAATGCATAGAAAAGCGTAGCCCTATTGTAAGCCAATTCGCATTCAGTTGCCATGCTCATGGTCTCTTTTCTTTCTTTTATCTATCTTTCATCTAATTTTTCTCCTTTTATCTATTATTGTTAATATATTGGTATTTGAATCATATTGTTTGTAGTTAAATAAATCTGGTTGTTTTTATTGATTCTGAGTGCTTTAGATTCTAAGTCCAATCGCCGATTATTATTTTGTAAAGAATCATTGATTGGTTTTTAAAAAAGTAAAGCGAATTAATACTTCAACGAATTTCAATCCTTTTTTTTATATAACGGCTTAACAGTGTTTATTTTAATGACTGAACTAGTCTGATATATTCTTAGGAAAGTTTCGATGACAAATGTTGTTTTCAAAATAATGCAGCCGCTAAAATCATAAGAAGCTGGATAATTAAATTAACACCAATATATTATATTGCAGTGAATTAAACTACTTAGATGTGCCATTAAGCTCTAGAACTCCAATAACTTATCTCACTGATTGGATGCTTGAACATTCACAGGATAGGCAATGGTCAGCACAACATGTAACAAAGCTTAAACATAAATATTCACCTTCTAATTCCATTTTAGGAAATCATCATAGAACCTTGAAACTATTTATTGGGAGAAAATTTTTATTAAAAACCTCTTCGAAACACAAATTCGATTTCCCATGCTATTCATTTGCGAGAATGAAGAGCTCTTACGAAGCGAACTCAACATCTGATGTCACTACTTTCACCAAAAGTAAACTTCACATGATTCCCTCACTAGAATCTTAGAAAGACTTCCCAGGAACTATACCACGAATCTAAACGCAAAACGTACTATACTGTAGAAGTTTGTGTGAAAGTCGAGAGAAAAACATTCCCGCTGAGTTTTAACAATAGCAAGAAAGTTAATAGTAATAAGTTTAAAATGCTTTTTCGATAAACATTTAGTTAATGTAGTGATTATTATTATCCATATATGATGTTAAAAAATTTCCCCTTTTCTGCAAAAAATTAAACACCAATAGATATAAAAAATACCCGAGCTTTCATAATTGCACTCATGGGCGCCAGTTAAATTTTTTTTACAGCCCTGAAAAAAAGTACCCGAACAATTATTTAGACTCTTTTTTGTTAATCTAAACTATCCGAACCTGTTTTGTGTCCAAAATACACAAAACGCTATCCACTCAAAAAGGAAAAGGAAACAAGTAGAGTCCTTGGGAGAAGGAAATAAAGTAATACCACTAGCGATGTCTTCCGTCAAATTCCAGCTCTCAATCGAGGCGTATCACATTTTCTTTCCTTTATGTCCTTCCTTTCTTTTTTCCCCTTCTTTATCCTTCTATAGGTCTGGAATGGAGAATTCTTGCGGGTCAATTCGATCATGCACCAGTGACACCAGCAGTGGCCACCAGGAGCAATCTCGCAACATTCTGCCCTCTTGTAGCGGACGTCCTTTATTTCGAATCTCAAAGATCAAGTTTCCTTTTTTCCCGGCGTTGTAAACGCCATGCCACTAAGGGCATTTTTTACACGCCTTTTTTAAGATGACTTCTTATTCATTTAAAGAAAATGCACACTACAGAAAAAACTCAACTCTAGTCGCAGTGTTGCGTGGCACGAAATCAACATCAAGTAAGGAATAATATTTGAAAACACTGAAAAAAACCAAAGATTTAGAATGAATTTAAAGATTGCAGAAGCTGAATTGAGTATTGTTACAAATCTGATTTAAAAATATTAACAAAAAATGTTAAAATTAGTTGGAAATATACACGACTACTGAATTGTCCTAATCGAAAACACAATTCTTTGAATTTTATGATGTTGTGAAAATCACTTTTGCGCAATATTATATTAGGAGGTTAAAACAGAAAAATGTGAAAATTTTGTTTAATTTTTAATTGATTGGAATTATAATTAAAAATTTATCCAAGTTGCACCTTTCAATTTTCCGAAGTATGCTTGTACCGAATTCGGTAACTCTAGGTCCTAAAGTCTGTCCTATAGAGCGGCAATTGATAGAAACATAGGCCCACATAAGGTAAGGTTGATCAAGTCGTACCATAGCCTAAGTCTTATCTATTCCATTCTGACTTTGTTTCCGTCGTATCAGCAACGCTGACGGCAGTGGGATAGCTACTATCAGCGACGATGTTAATTTCATTATTTAGAATGGAGCTTCGATGCGTTACAACGTAACCTCGAAGAAAGATAAGTTTTCGGTAGTTTTCTTATAGATTTCGTGCATATTTAGTAAGACGTAGAACCAATAAAAGTATTAAGAACATTTTATTATTTCTTAGGGTAAATAGTTGCTTTTATGCAGTAATGATGCTTTGATTCAATTCATGCTTTTTATGATGGTTATTGAAAACTTTACCCTTGTGGTTTCTTAAGTCATACCAGAAACGAGGTTTAAATCTTACCAGGTAAGCCTTAAGGATATCTTGCACATCTATAGATACATATCACTTATAGAAAGAGAACATTGTTCTTTTGAATATGTAAAGTGAAATGTGCTTTATCTAATTTTTAGACAGGGAACATAAGCGTGGCAAAACGTACCAATAATACTTAGAGACAAGAAGATATGAAAGAGGCGTTATGAAAATTACACAGTGGTGATATAGGCTTTAACGAAAGTATAATATTCCTAAACCGAAAATGCGACGTTACCTGCTAGAACTAAATAAACATTATGAATTTTGAAAACCGAAAGGGTTGCCCGAGGATTAACTCAAGAGCAAATAGTTTACTCAAAGAATAATAATTTAAGGTGTTTTTTCTTCATTTGCTTCCAAGGTACGACTTAGGACGTAGGTGGTACGACTTAAGAACCGGTTTCCTTAGTGTCACCGATTTTATTACTTTAAGATTTGTTTATTTTCTTCGACATAGTACGTGTATTTTGAAATTTCTTGTAATAAATAGCTGCAATAGTCATAGAAGTTGTGAATAAAGCAATATTTAATCCTTCATTTAGTTAAACCTGCAATTTGTAGACTTTTTTCCTTAGGGGTACGACTTAAGCAACCTTATCCTACAATCCTTTCATTATTAGTAGATATTAATTAGAGAACTTTGACAGCTAGTGACTCTGTTAAACAATCCAATGCAATGAAAGAAAAGCAATTAAAAATACAGGTCTGAAGTTAAATTATTTTATTGAAATATAGAAATATTTTAAAATGAGCTTCTTATATTTTAACATTAGTTTAATTTACTACGTATCCTAACATTTAGTGAGGAGAAAAAATTGAACAAAACCGAAGTTCTCATTCAAATTTTCAAAGTAACTGTTTATTTTGATTGCAAAAAGCGATGTGCAGTAAAATGATGAATCTTGCTTGAACTTATGAGATGATCATTTGTCAAGAAGGAAATTATTTAAAGTAACAAAAGCAAATAACAAAACAAAAAAACACATGCGAGGTTGTAAATTTAAAACAGTCTAAAGAGAAAATTTCTTAAAAATTTAATCAGTTGATAAAATAAGAGAAATTTGATGATTCAATAAGGCGATTTAATCTGATTAAAAAGCTGGTTCAGTTTAGTTACATTAACGTCCCACTTTGAAGCTACATTAGGGAAATTTTGGGACGGTCTTCATAAGTTTGACCCATGGTCAGGTGCCAAGAACGACACCTAAACAGGCATTCCCTTTTTAGGAGCTAAAAGTTTTTCAGTTTCTTTTATTTGTCGTTTTGACGGTAGTTGTTGAGGAATGGGCAATAATATCATCAATTTTTTCGAAAGTCTGTTCAGTTGAAAGTTTCATTTACTAATGGCGGTAATCCATACCTGCAGCTTCTTTGTCAGAGTCCTAATCAGTTCCTGAAAGGCACAAATGAACTCATGAATGCCCAATCCCGGCAGAGACCGAAACTGAACTTTCTCTTCACACTGGGAAGAGAATGATTAATTTTCATCAGATTTTAGGTGTTGTTTTTGAGAGTATGGATTTTTCGTTCTTTCTTGCCTCCCTTTTCACTTAATAAAAGGTCCAGACGTAAAGGACAGACGAAAGGAATGCATTTTATTGAGATAGAACGGGCGACCAACT
>BGPR01004543.1:0-96263 GCA_013235015.1 Araneus ventricosus | reverse complement strand
TGGGACACTTCTATTCTTTGCAAGGCTCTAGTTGTTGGGACACTTCATTCTTTGCAAGGCTCTAGTTGTTGGGACACTTCATTCTATCCAAGGCTATAGTTGTTGGGAAATTTCTATTCTTTGAAAGACCATAGCTTTTGGAGTACTTTATTAACTTTTAATATTATAACTGTCGATGGTACGCTTAGTTTTTGGCGTTTGTTTTTATTCCTATGTGAATTTCAGGCAATTGGTGAATAGTATAGGGTGAGTCATAAGACTCTATACAAATGGTGAAAGCGGTAACTGATTTCTTTTTTGTCTTGAGGAAGGTGAACCAATTGGAAAGGCCAGTAATGAAGGAAGAACGGATTGGGATTATTCTGTTGGCTGGGAGTGTTACCACCCATCGTGCTTCGAGTACTTTCAATGCAACGCAAAGGACGCAGATAACCCATGGCACCGTGGTAAAACTTAACATGAAATTCTAAAGGACAGGTTCCGTTGCCAATGCAAGCAGATCTGGAAGACCAAAGACGGCAACAGATGAAGACGCGTCAACACAGGTGCTAGTAGCGATGACCAGGAGTCCGTCGGAAGGAGCCCGACGTTTCTCTGAGCAAATGGGAATCAGTCAAAGCAGTGTCATGCGCATTTTGCCGACTAACAAGTGGCGCGCATATAAGCTGCAGATGTTGTAACATCTGACCGAGGACGATTCAGACCGTAGGGTAGAGTTCTGTGAGTGGACACTGAACATGCACGAGAATGTTCCTGGTCAAAATTGGTTCGAGCGATTGTCATTATGTGGAACATATCGACATGGAAGGCAGACATGTGGAACATATCCTAATAACTGTAGCATCATATGATAGCATTTGTACGACTAAATTAAACATTAGTCACCACTTTCACCATTTGTATGGAAACTTATGACTCACCCAGTAGAATTGCTTATATTTACCTAATTAATTTAATTCTGAAATTCATCGCATTTTAGCCTTAATGCAATAAGGAATGCCAAGGAATTTAAAGTTTTTGCTAGGACCAAAACATTCCAATCTTTTACCAGGATTTAAAAGTAGAATGGTTAAAAATCCGGTATATGGACACACTAACTAATGATTAAAAAGCTGTAATTTGAGAATTTTAAAACGAAAGCATAAAAAATCAACAACAGCAAATAAGCATTAACGAATGTCTTACAGGTTCAGAGTTGAGAGAGAATGAGGGTTCAGAGTTGAGAGAGAATGAGGGTTCAGAGTTGAGAGAGAATGAGGGTTCAGAGTTAATGAGAACCAACTCCTGATTTTTGCACTAACACTACCATGGCAGTGTATAAATGTTATATTTTGTGTGCATAATAATGATTCAAACAATTAGTTCAATTTGTATCCATCAGGCAGCAAGAACAAGCAAAAGTCCACTGTTATTTTAAATGCAGCTGATGAATTTTGTAATCTGTTTTCTCAGACAGGAATCGCATGGACTTGGTTCTCTCAAACTCTGAATCCTCCATATAAACTTACAAAGCGAGTCAAAGTAAAAAAAATAGTGTTGTATACACTTGCTAACATCATTCTAATGCTTTCTAAAGCCTTACTTTTCTTAATCCTTGAAAGTGCTATTTTTTAAAAATTCATTTAAAAATGTTGTTTCACTTTCATTTCTTGAATAAAACATGGGAAAAATACTTTAAAAAATCATATGTTGTTTTAAGTATGGTTTATGACCAAAAAACAGTTTGTTACTAACTGACAACACTGGTCTTTATTTCAGAAAAAAAAACTTCCTTGCTAAAATTCTATAATATTAAATACAGATGAATTTTAAGAACTTATAATACGGATAAGGAATTTCCTCCAACATTTGTAGAATAAAATAAGGTATTCTCAAGCCTACAAACAAAGCAAAAAAATCAGCCTCAAGTGAAAAACATCAATTTATTTTTATCTTTTTATCATTACTCAGGCTGCCATCTATATGCTGTAAATTGATAATTAACATTTTCAGTATGTATCCTATTGACAACAACAGGCATTAGAGCTTCAGTCTTATTCTGAAGATTTTAGAAGATAAAATTGGGTATGTTGCTTAAAGGCAGCACAGGTCCTTTAAGGGTTTATGGCCTTATTTTCAACCATAATTGAACTCGACGTTTCATAACACGCAATGTTTATCATTGCACATCCCAACAGAGGTGGCCGAGAAGACGCTTAATTTGGCCTGGTTGTCTTTGAAATTTGCTGAAATCTCGTAGCGAATCTGATCAATCAAAAGGGAGCCCATTGACTGCGCCCCCGCGAGGCCCAGGGCGTTTCCATACCGCCCTGTCAGTCAGTTAGAATTGGAATGTTGGTTAACTCTTCCTCAAGTTAGTGTAACTAATACATTAAGGAGGAAAGATCCACTGAATCCTGATTCTCGCACTGGTTTCCTTGCCTCGTGTTTTCAGTTTTACGAGAATGATCAGTGGATATGTTTTAAGTCAGATGGTGGAAAAAGGTACAGTCGCATTTATCTGACTCATTTGGTACACATGTACCGATATGTGGATAATGTGAAGCATTAGTTAAAAAACAACGCATATCGAAAGCGAACTGAACAACACTGCATAGGATGTATATTTTTTTATTAATGTAATTATTTATTTTATCGGCTGATTTAAAGCTTTCTTATTTTTTTATGGAGCTTTAGTTTGTCCAATCTAATTTCATATTTTTTACATGATGACATTCGACATTTTACTATTTATATAGCATTAACATTTATCAACAGGTCTGCCAAATGAAATTTCCTGAGCGAAGAATTAAAATATTTAAGGAGACTAGTAGTTAATTTGCTTGCATTTTGTCAATCAAAGGGCTAAAGGCAAAGATTAGAAGTCACGTGATGTTATATTCATGGACACACGCCCTAACTGAGGTGAAAGAGGAGACACTAAGTCTGTATTGGCAGCTTTGAAATTTGCGCGTATCTTGGCATACAACTGAGCAATTACAGCAAATCATGACCTAGGACCTGCATGACCTAGGACGTTTCTATATCTCCCTGCCAGTTAGATGGAATGGAAATGCTGATTTGCATTCCTTTCTTCCCCTTCTTCCCACGTACCACATGAAAGAGGGAGATATCTATGGGATGTTGATTTTCGTATCGATTTCTATCTCTTGCTTTCAAAGTTATCAGAGAATAATTATAGAATATGTCTCCCCTGGGTTGGTTAAAAGAAGATGAAATCGTAATAATCCTATTTTATTTAAATGTATTTAAAGAATCTAGGATCAAATTAAATAATTTGGAAAAAAAATCAACGCATTGAGGGAGATTATATATCTTTTCCAGAGTAATTACACATTTAACGGCTTGTTATAAATATCAAATACTTCGTAATAAATGCTTTCTTTACGTCTTTCTGATCGATTCGCTTTGTCATATAACATTCCACTATTTAAAGAAAATTAACGTTTGTTACAAAATCTATGGAGTAAGATTTTGTTGACGAAGAGTTAAAATATTTAAATAGAATATTAGTTGATTTGGATGCCATATTTGGAAACGAGCTTATATTGCTAAAGCAGTTGTTATGTGACTAAAAAGAAGATAGCACAACTTTCTCTAGTTCTTTCTTAAAAAACATAAATATAAGAAAAATTTGGTTGCACTTAAGAACGTATTACAGTCTCATTGTCGAATTTGTGATTCTTCTGCCAAGCATTAAAAGCAGGAGTGCTGTTAGAGTCTGTCCGACAGGGGGCACCATTTATTGTACGGGGGGGGGGAGTGTGGTCTCAAATTTTCGATAGATCTTTATTTATCTACTAGATGAATACCCCGATGCGTGAACGAGGTGCAAAAGTTTTCCCCGAAGGGGACCCTGCCCTCCGGTCCCACCACTGGCGCCATCCCTGATTAAAAGAAGTATCAATCGTTAGGTCTTTCTCCTTTTAAATCTAATACCAAATTTAGCGAGTTATCGTGTGAAGAATTGGCGGTCGTACTGTGTTCTTGTGTCTAACCAAAAATTCGAATTTAGTTTGGAAAATCTCAGGTTATGTTCCACCAGGAACTCTAGCGAAAACGTATTTTAAATCTGAAGTTTCTTACCATACTTTCACACTTCGATGTATGCATTTAAAATTACCCTACACTGTGAATTCATCTGAATAATTGGTGACCATCAAACCATAGAACTGAAAATTATTATTAAAATTTACCCATCTAATGGCCTGTATCTAAGCATCCCCACGAAGAATCCTTTTGGTAATATTTGCTGGGCTCCTATTTGAAAAGTATATACCTATCACATTGGGTATATACTTGGTTTATCAAGTGTGAAGTAGGACAAAAGCATACACTTGGCTTTCCCAGAAAAAGCAAAAGATTTTACTTTAAGTTATTTACTATTTTTATTGCTATGGATTATTATGTTAGTTAAATCAATCAGAAGCAAACTTGATGAAATAGACGAGGTAACAACTTCATTTTGAAAATAATTTTCTAAATCTTTAATTGTATGGTTTAACGCATTATTAATATAAATAAAATCCTGATGGCAAGTCTAAAAGTGAAGGTAAATTCCTTTTGTCCGTAGATACAAGAGAAGGAGCATTTCAGTTATATCCAAAAATTCGCCTAATTACTCACAATATGAGAACATAAGCAACGAGTTAAAGCTTGAAACAAGCATTCAAATTAAATTAGACTCATTTGGAACTAGGATCAACTCATGATATAAACTTAAGGATTGAATAACAGAATTACAAAGTATTTGTAAAATAAAAATAGATTCAATCAGTAAGAAGAAAAAACATTTGAAAATTTCGTATTTTAGAACATATATTGCAACTGTAAAATTTATAGAAGGGCAGAAGATTTTCTTTAATGTTTTTTGTAGTTCAAATATTCTTTGAAAATATATTAACTACTTAACAGTTTTGCCCGAACACCATTCGGGCACTGCGAAAGGGGACTTCCCTATTTTGCCCGAATGCAGCTCGGGCAAGTTATTTTTCTAAGCCAATTCATTGATTTTCCCGGCCTTTTCATTTTCTTTAATCTGCAATATTTCTAGTAAACAGATGTAGCAGTCTGATTCAGGTTGGATAGCAAAATAAGTGTAAACCAGTTTTTAGGTCAGGTTGGGTTAGGTAAACCAGATTTTAGGAACTTTTTTCTCCTGCAATTAAAAATTATCAAACATTTATAAAATCAATACTTTTAACTGTTTTGACTGCTGATTTGAATTTATAAAATCAATTAGAATACAAAAATTGCTTATAAAAATGTGCTTATTTTTAGACACAATATGGCAGGAAAAAGGAACTGTTAAGCGGTTAAATATAATCCAAATAGAAACTGTTAAGTGGTTAAATATAACCCAAAAGGAAACTGTTAAGTGGTTAAATATAATCCAAAAGGAAACTGTTAAGTGGTTAAATATAATCCAAAAGGAAACTACTAGGTGGTTAAATATAATCCAAAATTAAACTGTTAAGTGGTTAAATATAATCCAAAAGGAAACTGAGACAATAAATTTCAAAAATGATGCAAAAAGAGTTGCAAAATTATTACACAAAAATATGAACTATGAAATAAAAAAAAGAACGTTTATACACATATTTTGAATTATTTATTTGATGTAAAGTTTATGGATTGTGAGATACACGTAATTTCAATATAATTCTTGACTAATTATATACAAATCGCAGTAAGTTAAACGGCGTCAAATTGGTGAATCATCTAAGTATGATATGTTACAATATTTATGTTATTGAATAGTAGGATTTAATGATATCCATAAATTTAATGGTTTATAACAAGAAAAATTTTTTAAATGAAAAATCGCCAGATATTTATAAAATTTTAAAAAAATCTATGCATTATTTAAATTTATCTTTTAAACTCATTAAATAATAGCTATTTATCAGAATTATACTTTTTGCATGATTTCTAGTGGGATTTCTTTTCAGTTTTAATAGGAAGTTTTTTAGATTTTCAGTTTTTTTATAGTACTTTTTAAAAATGAATAATAATCTTTACTTCGCGGTTTATAGAGAAAAACACAAACGGCTTTAAAAATTACAATGCATTTGGATACTATATTTAAATATCCCATTTTAGTCCTTGAAAATATGCAATACATATCATTCGTTTCTTTATTAACACAATAGAAAAATGCATCTCTTTTTAACAGGTAAAAAAGATCTCGTTTACATCAAAAGATATAGTGGTTGAAAAGGAAAGAAACTTAGAAGAAATTCTCCTTTTTAAATTCTTCAAAGACTAAGTACATTAGTCATTTTCTTCTTCATTTTTTATGTCGTAGATACTTAAGGGTATTTCCTTCAAAATGAAATTCAATTGATTAAAGCTATTTTAAAAATTCTCCCAGACATATTTTGGAGCGAAAAAGTGGATTAATTCCGAAAAATAGCGATCGTCTGGCGAAATTGAGCTATTAAATCAGATTTCTCCACGCCAATAATGCATCAAAAGGGGAAATGTGTCAAAGACGGAAATTAAGGCTGTTGGAAATGCTTTACAAGCCATCTTTTAATACGACTCGAGAAAAGAGCTGTTTCTCGGTGATACTCGAATGAGCTATTAATCTGAAATAAATCAGTAATAGAACACAAAATTTTTTGGAGTTTGGTTAAAAGTGACTGAACTCCAGGGACAATGGGTTAATTTAATCAGCGAAGCAAGGAACTTCGACTGACTAATTAAATTCTGAAATGTTTACTCATAGTAGCTGAACAGGTAGGTTGTGTAGCTACCGCTGTAATCTGACATTCTAAGCAGTGCATTAGGAGAAATATACAGTGAGTCGAAACGCGAAATTGCGACATTTTTTTCATAATTTCGATAATTTTCGAATCTTCTCAATTTTCTCGAATTTTTTTCACTTAGAACGCTTTGTAAATAGATTAATGAATGAAGAACTCTTTTAAAAATTATATCATGTGAGTAATTGTAAATGATTTAACTGAAAACGATTATCTTGTTAAGTTTATTTTTCCTTTGGAGGATACTCGCTAAATTTTGTTCTAATTATTTTTAAACTGCTCTTTTTGTTAACAAGGTAATGGTAACAGAAAGTTATTATTTTATTTGGAGATAGAACTAGGTCTAAAACTAGGTATTAAAAAATTTTTACCAAACCCATGTCTTAACGTTAATTGTTTCATTCATGCAGGCCTATCTTAGAGTTATGCCATGCGAGTAAATGCAAACTGTTTTATTGGAATCGATTGTCTTGACACGTTCGTTTTTGCTTTTGAATTGCACTAGCTAAATTTCATTTTGATTATTTTGTAACTGTATTATTTTGGTACCTAGATTATGGTAATATTATTTTATTTAAACTGGATTTTAAAAATTTATATGTGATTCGAACTGCTTAAGCTGCAATAAATGTTTTCTCACACAAAGTGAATAATTTATTAAGTTTTAATGATTTTTGAATATTCAGAGACAGAATTATTTAAGAATCTCGAAAGATTACGCTTCGAAATTATACGAAAATATATTATTATTACTAAAATTATTAGAATGACACATGAGTAAATATGAAAAGATAGACTTAATTTTAGGAAATTAAAAATATCTATTAATTTTAAAATACTCAATATTTGCTACTTGGAATATGAATCTCAAAGAAAAGTAACATTTAATTTATTAATCATACGCTTCCGTGCTCTTCTTCAGATAACGATACATAATATCTACACTATCGAATATTTATGAAGTACTATAGATGAGTTTTCCGCTTAGTTTATTTTGAGTTTACAGAACCTTCATACACAGGATCCACTACCGTTTTCCGGTAACCCTCAGATTTAAGTAATCTCCAAATCCATTTGGATACCGTATTAAAATTTAATCGCCAGTGATTATCTAAATCGTTTGATTAAAAAATTAACCGCCGAATAAGCCTTTGAAGTCGCCAAAATGAAAGATAACGAACAATTTTGGCAACCTTTCCGCAAAATGAGGCTCTTGTTTTATGTAAGCACAGATAGCTATAGGCACATGAAATTTAATATTTTCAGAATATTCTGAACCCATAACATTAAAGAATTCTTCTTTAAACATCTTCAGAGTGTTGAAATTTTGAAAATCCCCCATTGACGAAGCATTACACCGGAAATCGTGCGATATAGCGTAAGTTTTACATTACCTCAGAAAAGGAAACAAAAAACGCGTCCATAAGGATAAAAAAATCGGAGTAGTTTTGATCTGACGGATTGACAATGTGTTTTGAGTTTCAAATCTCATAATCTCTTTTATCCTGAATAGTAAAAAAATTCACAAGCGATTTCCTTTTCATTGACATTTTAATTAGTTATAAACAAATTGATAATAATCTGAAAATTTATTCGTATTGAAGAAGTGCTAAAAAGCCTATAATTTCCTGTTTTTTCGAAAGAATATTGCAATAAATAATCTTAAACTTTCTAAATCGTAACGAATATCTTGAGCTCCATAAATTCAACTTCAGGAATGTCGATATGATATTTAGAAAATATTTTAATAATAAGAAAAATATGAGAGTTTTTGAAAACACGCTTTTATCATTGTACTAAAAAATAGAAATGAACTTTTAAAAAAATCAAAAGCATGGGCGACAAACCAAAATGATGAAAGCGTGAGGCACTGATAGAAATAATCTAAACCGGAATGAAATTAAACCACATTTGTGATAAATTTTTATTTTTACGGTTTGTAGATTTCTTTCTTATGATATTTATTGTGGATTAACATCCTTATAGTACTGTTTTCAGGCCCTCAAGTTGGTATGATATTATTTTAACACCCATATATTTGATTAAAAATTTCTTTTCTACTTTTTCATGAACAAATAAAAGTGAGATTTTAACTTTAGAGTGAGCTTGCTTCTTGAGAGAACTTTTATTTTTATTATTTAGTATTTTTTAGTCTTTAATATATTTTATAATTCTTTATTATAAATATATTCGTTATTATAAATATCATGAAATCTTAGAAAAAGTTTTTCTCAAATTTACTGACAGATGGCCCCCTTCACATGGAATGAAAATTTAATTAAAATCAGACAGTAGGTATAATCGTGCATTCTTTCATTTTCGAATTCTTAAGTAATTATTAAAGTGAAATTTGATGCCTGAAATGATAGTAAAATATTTCTTTATTTTCTCAATATACCTTGAGAAAATCTTATTTATTCAAGTTCCGCATGTATAAAAACAAATTTTTAACCTGTAAGTAAAAATTTCAAAATTCCAGTAAGGTTTGTATATATAAATCCTCGCAACGCTCGTAATTCTTATAAAGTTTGTAAATTGTGACTAGCGGGAATGCCTCCTCTCAACTTTGTCGTATACAAAGAATATGGCGCATTTTGTGCTTCGTAGTATAATGAAGAAAACCGAGTATGCATTTGGATGTGTTCCTTGTATTTCATCTTAGCCAAAATGTGATACAGATGTACGAGGGAAAGTCATTATGTAAGTCAGGAAAGATAAGAAAAAATAATTTACTATGAAACAATTGGAAACAACACTTGGAAACAATTTTATTTTTCAACATAATCTCCACCAATGTTGATTCAGTTATTCCATCGTTTTATCAGCACCCCAATTGCAGCTACATTAAATTCTATGGGTTGCTGTCTCATCCATAGTAGGACTTCGTGTTGAACTTCGTCATCATCTGCAAAGTGTTTGCTTCCAAGATGTTGTTTTAGTGGACCGAACAAATGAAACGTCTGACTGGTCAGTTCTACAGAATCTACCTTACAGCCCATACTTATCCCCAAGCGATTTTCACCTGTTTGGTCCACTAAAACAACATCTTGGTTGTCCTACTGTGGATGAGACAGCAACCCAAAGAATTTTATGCAGCTGGAATTGGGGCCCTAATAAAACGATGGAATAAGTGCATCGACATTGGTGGATATTATGTTGAAAAATAAAATTGTTTCCAAGTGATTATCATGGTAAATTATTTTTGTCTTATCTTTTGTGACTTACTTAATGACTTGTACAATTTTGGTGGCAAAACCACAAGTCAAATTTCATTTTTCTAAATAATTGAGGTTTTGAGTTAGGACTTTCATATATAAGCGAATATCCGGACTGACAGATGGTCAACGTGTTGAGGATATGGTCCAAAATTTGATACGATCTCTTCCTGGCTGGATGGATATGGAACTGAAAACTTTACTGAAATTGTCATTAACTCTGCCATTTAGGATGTGGAGCAAATCTTGCAAAGGAACTAGATAGCACCTAACATTCTCTTTGACATTTACTTTTTACTTCATTACTTCCTAATATTATTTAATTTATTTTAACTTTATTTATTTTTTTATATTTAATTTCGTTTTATGTTTCCTTTTTGCTATTCTATTGCACATTTTATTTTTTCCCTTTTTGTTATTCTATTGCACATTTTATTATTTTCATTTCATAAGTTATTCTTTTGAATTGTTTGTCCAAATTCTCTTTTTGAGGAAGCTGGTTGGGTTTATTACCCTTTGGCCATTGGGTGGGTCAGAGTAGATCTTTAGTTTTACTATGTTTGGCATTTTTCAGTTTGACACTCCGAGAGCCCTGGTGACATTTTTCAGTTTGACAATTCGAGGGCACTGGTGACATTTTTCTGTTTGACACTCCGAGGGCCTTGGTGACAATTTTTTGTTTGACAGTCCGGAGGTCTTGGTGACATTTTTCTGTTTGACAATCCAAGGACCTTGGTGACAATCTTCTGTTTGATACTCCGAGGGCATTAGTAACATTTTTTTGCTTGACACTCCGAGGGCCTTGGTGACATTTTTCTGTTTGACACTCTGAGGGCCTTGGTGACATTTTTCTGTTTGACACTCCGAGGGCCTTGGTGTGAAAGAGTCTGCTGCTGGTCCTCGGTTTCTGTCTCGCTTTTTGCTATTTGTGTTTTCCTATGGAGCTTCCTTGTTTGATGGACTGCTTCGTGGCAGCTCATCTGCTTAATATGTGGCTTCGGTTTGGGCTAGATTTAAATCTTGCCTACCGATCTACATTTCTAGCCATAAAATCATTTATGAAATTACATCCTTCTAGCTCCTTGCGTTTTGGGAATTCTTTGCCTGTTGAGGGAATTCGTCAAAAATTTCACTGAAATCTGTAATTATGATCTAACGACAACATTTAAATTTTTATCCATCTAGAATGTTGCATTTTTGAGCTGTCGTGTTCATAGACAAACAGACAAAATTCCAAAAAAGCTTTTTTACGGACACACGGACATTTAAAACGTAGGGATGCATTAAATTCTCGAGGTTGAATTTTTTGAAGATTACAGTATTATCTTTTTCTACGCAATGCATACAAGAAAATAAATAAATAAATAAATATAAGAAGAGAGGAGGATGGGGTGGAAAAAGAATTTTTAAAGTATGTCGCGTTCGCTTTCAAAAACATGTTTTTACATTTACATTACAAGAGTCTATGAGTTGCTATTGAAGTATGTTTAATGAAAGTTTTAGATATTAATGTATACGGGGAGTAAAACAAAATAAATAAAAATTTGTTTTTCAGTACTTTATCTACAGAATTTAGATTTAAATCATGCATTACGGCCGAAAGAACTATTTTTTTAGCTTCGAAAGTTATGATGCGCTGTCTGGCAACCAATTAACTAATGTTAATTCTTTTTTAATAAAGCTGTCTTTCATTTTCTTAACTAACAAAAATAGTTCTAAGAAGAGACAGCCTCTTGTTAGATATCAGTAGTAATCTTTTATGCATTTAAATAAAAAGAAAAGTTTAATTTCGCCGAAGTTGTGAAATGAAAATGAGTTTTCTCTGAAAATAATAATAAAAAACCCAGTCTTCTAAAATTATTGCTAATTTATAAATTTTTGAATATATTATAATATTTTGTAACTAAGATATTTAACCTGTCAATTATCGATCAGTATTTGAAGGATTGGGATAATTTAAAGAATTAGGCTTGTCTAACAGGTTATGCATAATTTCAAAGAGAAGACTGAAATACCTTAAGTGCAAACATATTAGTAAATGGAAATAGACACTTTAAGTGTGATTTGAGTTCTATTAGAAATTGTCTTGACGAATATGCTTTTCAATTTACATGTATAACTTAATTGAACAAACTTTGGCAAATGGTTTGGAGTGTTTCGCAAATGTTTGAATTTCCAGAATTGTTTCGTTTCGTAATGTTTGCTTGTATTGTTGAAAGTTAAGTAATGTTGAATTATATTTTTATATTTTTCTTCATACATATATTTTAAGGACTTTAATTATTTAAGAGTAAAACTGTTTTAAAATTAATATTTATCACTTATTAGGCAATAACTCGTTTGAAGATGCTTTTGGCTCTGAATTTAGGAAAGGGACAAATATGGAAATGCTGATCCAAATTGAGTTTGTCTATATTTTGTCATATCAATACAAGATGCTTTATTGGGAATGATGTCAATGATACTCGACTTCGAAGATATTCTTCGTTATAAAAGTTTTCATGTATTAAAAGACTAATTTCATAATTACCATTTATAAGTAGTTTAATATATTATTTTAATTAAATCTAATATATGTTAAATATGGAAAATGAAACCATTTAAAAACTATTGTCATACTATTTTATTGAAAAATTTAAAGCTATTTAAACTTTTTAAAACTATTTTCGAACTATTTTATTGAACTCGACTTGTTTCATGCTGGTAAAGGCAGAGTTAAGCAGTGGAATTTACACAACCTGATGTGATGGAGTTGTGAAATTTTGCACGCTTTTGTGTTCTCGATGAGAATACATTACTTTAATATTTTTAGATTTTAATTATCATTTAATTAAATAATTTAACTAAATCTTGGTTCCAGACGAACGTTACCACTTAGTAGTGAATTTGAAAAAAAAAATTGATTTCAAGATTCCATAATATTTATAATAATAAATTATGATTTATATTGAACATTGAACAGCACAAAATCATAGAAAAAGTTTTTTTATAATATAATTTTATCGGCGCGCAAAAGAGTACAACATATATATATTTTTATCACAACTATGTGGATCAAACAAAAACATAAAAGTTTTGAGGCAGTGGGAAAAACACGAAAAAGAAATTAAGCTACAGTGAAATCGAAAGAAAGAAATTCCTAAAAATATTTAAAATTAAAATATATTAGGAATGAGATTAAAATTCTTATTTGCTTAGAATGCTTCTGTCAGCGTTTCACGTTGATCTTGTGTGTTTTTCAGTAATCAAAAGAGACAAAACAAGTAACATATATTAGGGAATGTGATTAAAATTCTTATTTGCTTAGATTGTTTCTGTCAGCGCTTCACGCTGATCTTGTGTGTCTTTCAGTAAACAAAAGAAACAAAAAAGTAACATATATTAGAAATATGATTAAAATTCTTATTTGCTTAGAATGTTTCTGTCAGTGCTTCACGTTGATCTTGTGTGTCTTTCAGTAAACAAAAGAAACAAAACAAGTAACATTGTGCCATGGGTTCCTCCAAATGCATTCAGCGCACAGTAATCCAATTTTTGTCGGCAGAAGTTGTCAGTGAAACCGACATTTAAAGTCGAATATGTATAGGACTGAGTGTATGTCACGCAATGCAGTTTTCCAATGGTACAGTGATTGTTTTCACTGACTAAGTGAGATTGACAAGTCCGTGGTATGTCAGCTGTGCTCTCATGCCTATGATTAAAATAATTTCATCATCGGAAAACTGCAGTAAGTGACATAATGTTAAACAAATTCTTCATTATACTGTAAATGTCGGTTTCACTAACTCTTTCTGCCGACAAAAACTGGATTACAGCGAGTTGAGTCTGTTTGGAGGAACCCATTGGCACGACGTTACTGTCTTACGTCCACTAGAAAAAACCCTAGACACTAGACATCCCGGTGGCGGTCGTTATGGAAACGGGACATTCCATTGCATTTTGGGGGTGAAGAAAAGATCTTCACTTCATTTGGCGCAGATAGAACGGGCGGAAGTCTTATTTCGCTTTGTACTACTGTATTTAATGTTTCATGAATTTTTTGTCACTTTCTTTGTCTTCTGTTTGGTTGTTCAGAGCTTTTGATTTTATTATTGCTTTTTTGCACACAGTGTAATTCAATTTTGTTGTGATGTAATGTAATATGATGTGACTTTTTTTTCTCTGTTTTGATGTTGTTTTGTATTCCCGCCGTCGGAGTCAGTGCCTAATACCCTCCGTGTAGGCGGTGTCGGCTTGGTCACTTAAATAAATAAATTATAGAACTAAATCTAATTCATTGCCTGAATACTATTGAAAATTACGAAACTCGTCCGAAAATAGTTCTCCTGTGACTGCAAAACGATCCGTTAATCCAGCATTTAAGCAAATCATGTCAAATCCTACTAAATTTTTAAAAACTTTGTCCTTCTAGGTATGCTCTAAAAATGGAACCCAAAAAATTTATTTATTGTAAAGCTCTTCTTTTCTTACAATAACGCTATGTATCTCACAATTCCTTTGCTATTAATAACTAAAGTAAAAATTTTAAGGGTTGCTTTCTAATTAAATAAATGAACAAACTCTTAGTATGCGTCTAAATAATTAAACACTGTTTATTATTGAATACATATAAAAACCCTAATCGAGAAAAAAATAAATCTTAAGATTCTGCAAAAAAAGTCGTCTTTATCATGATACTAAAATTAATTCCAAAAGAAAATATTCTGCTTGCGATGAATATCCTTATAATCTCTTTGAAAATGTATTCTTTTGCAGTACACCATTTTCTCGTTGCTTCTCACTGTATTTTTCCAAAAGCATCAAATATTTAAAGTACTTAATTCCATTTAATATCTTTTCTTAAAGCATTTGCTGCTGGCTCCAGGCTAATTTTGGTTTGAAACTATACCTCAGAATGTAGAAAGAGCAACAAAACAAGAGCACCAAACAGCTGTAACCTAGAATCAGACTTGCAGAGAAAGACGGAATCCTCCAAAAACCTTAAACCCCCCATTTAAATTCAGAATAGCAAATGAGGACGAACAACAAAGGCCTCCATTTTCATTTCGCTGACTTCAACTTGCACCTCATGTAAATGCATTAAATTCGGGAACTCTTAATCACGAAGTAAACTTATTAATGGTAGGACTTTTCTTCTAACCAGTGGGGCATCTCAGCGCCACGAGTGCTAATCCTGAGATAAGATATTACGAGAAGCCTAATTAAGCATTCAATTAAGTAAATGTTCCGAAACTTAACTTTTGGAATAGATCAATGAGAGTTGTGTTTTCCGAGCAAGTGAATTACACTCGCTGTTTAATAAAGCATGAAAAATGGTTTATCGTATTAAAGGGTGGCAATAAGCTGTGTATTAACTTCTTATCGGCTGAAGAAGAATGCTAAAGAACATTTGTCAGGAATATGATACTACGGGGGTCTTGTTGAATCAACAGAGCGGTTGTCAGATGTAGTTGTTGTAAACGCTTGAATAAGTTATTTGTTTCCAGAGACATTTTATTTGTATAGCTGGCTAATTAATTTGGTTGAAATGGAGTTGATTCAGTCTCACATGATACATAATAAATTTGACTTGCGAAGTTAATTCTGGATTCCATTAGATCATCTTTCTAGAACAAAAAGGGCGTGGCATCACATTATAGCATATAACATGTGAATTTATGTTTGTCATGTGATTTTAATGTCACATGAATTAATTCAATTGCGTATGCTTAATCGACAGATAGCAAGGTGCATGTCTGATTTTAGTGTGGCTAGTTATATAGAGAGATTATGGTGAAGTAACCAAATTTAAAAGGCAATATTTATAAAATGAAAAAATTTGTTTATCATTCATTTAAAATTCACATTGTAAGTTTAAAAATGAGAACCCCCTAAACATATCTGCTTAGCATCCTAACTCATTCCAAACTGCTTGTGGAATGTTTGATGGTACGGATGGCTGCATTTATTCTCGTTAAGAATTCGTTAGCATTAGCTTGCCGAGATAGAAGAAACACTTGATTTTTTACGTACTCCTATAGAAAAAAACAATGAATGGGCTTAGATGGGTTAGTGATGAATAACTAGGTCGCCCTTTGGTTTGCGTCCAATCTATCTGACTTTTCATGCTTGGGAAAACTCGCCAAAGTGAAACTTCAGAATATCTCCTTCACAGTGATTTGTAGATGGTTCTCCAAGTTGTTTGGCTCCTGAAAATTGCCTTTCAGATGATATTCATTCTTCTGTAATTATTAATTAATCGTGTATGTTTATTTATTTGATTTTATTAACTGAATATTTGATTTATATGTTAAAATAAATTGCAGAGATATCGTGTAAAATGAACGGATCAGCTGCAAGTTTTTTCTCTAAACGCTAGATTAAACTAATTTTAGTTTCAACGACACTTTATTGCTTATCCCAAGTTTCTTGATTTAGTTGAAAGATAGTTGTATATCTTATATAATTATTATTGATTCATTAGATGTTGCCTCGATTTACGTAAAGGTGCAATTATAAGGGGCTTTTGTATCTGTTATTCACTCTTCCATACACAATTTCTTGATTAATAACAAAACAGCGTTAAATAATAATGATGATAATAATAAAAGAAAAAAGGAAAGGGAAGCTAGAAAATAACCCATTACAGTACAACCAAATCGTGAAACATTCAAAAGCAGTTGAAGCTAGCAAATAAGGGCGAGTACTCAAGAAAAATAGTAAAGATATAGCAAAAATAGTCATATAATATCATTATAAGAAATCAACACGTGTCATAAAAAATGTAGGCATTCTAGAACAAAGATAATAAAAAGAGAGAAGGAAGAACTTTAACTTTTGCCAAATATTTTAACACATTTACACACATTATCAAGATAAACTGAAATATCATATTAAATAAATTATAAATAGCACTGTTGAGAGTCGAAATTTATAAATGAAATCTTTCATCATATATTGATGATAAAGATGAATTTTTCTTTTTTCCAGTAGAGTATGATTGAAATCACTCCAGCATCAAACATCATATTTTCACACATCAGAATAAGCAACAATGCTCTCGGTCGTTAACCAAAAGGCTGTCTCACTTCTAAATTCAAAGAAATAAACATCCTTATGCATGTCAGACCCTAATTTGCTATACATATTAATTTGAAAACAGGCATTTTCTCTCACAGTAAAGACCCAACAAATTTATGTATTACATAACTCTCTAATTCAACATTACTTAACAAACAACATCACGGAAAAGATATTACTCGACGAAACGCGTCTGGAAGATTCAACACTTGCAAAACACTCCAAAACAGTTACCAAAGTTTCTTCGATTAACATATATATGGAAATTGAATGGCATATTCGTCTAGACAGGTTCTAATAGAACTCAAATTATGCTTGAGCGCGTCTATTCCTATTTACTAATATGTTTGCACTTAAGTTATTCCGGAAATTCTCTTCGAATTCATTACGTATATTCTGTGAAACGAGCTTAATTCTTTGCCGTAGAATCATTCTTCGGCACCCGATTGACATTCGGTAGGATAAATACCACATGCTTCAGCATTTATTTTCAGGTAATACAAAATATATCTTATTTAGCCATGGCCTTAGCAGATATTTCTTTTACACTCAGGGCAAAGACTTTTTCATTTTACAGCTTTGGTAAAATTAAACTTTTCTTTTTGTTTAAATTCCTAAAAATACTTATTAAATTTATTGAGAGTTTACTGTTGATCATTCAACGAAGGAATTCCAACAAAATCTAAAAGAAATGCATATAAGATGCGAAGAATTCGAAAAAATGGCAATTTAGATATAAAAAAGCATATTTAGTTTCCAGGTTGCCAAGTAGTAAAACGCACATTTTGAATAACTATTTTTCCTGACCAAATTCCTGCATTGCATTATTTACATCTAAACGAAGTAAAAAAAATTAAGTGCAAAGCAAAATCTTCCGTTTTTATTGGCTTGAATTCGAAGAGAATATATCGGAACTGCCGAAAAATCGTGATTTTGATAAATACTCGTGATTTTGATACTCGTGAACTCGTGATTTTGATAAATATCAATGTTTTTTAGATCTCCTAGAGTCCGTAATAAACCATTTTTGAAATTATGTCTGCGGGCAAGATAACTAAAAAATGTAGAATGTTAGACCGATGAAATGTTTTTTGATCTGCCTATTCGTGAGTATATGATCCGAGAGCGAAGAAATGCAAGTACTGTCTGTCCGGCCCGAGTACTCTGCTCGCCAAGTTGTCCCGTTGACGGCGGTCGCTATAGCAACTGGTTATGTTAGGGAAGATCTTTTATGAACAGGAGGTATGTGACGGAAGTCGGGGTTTTATTTTATCCTTGGCGCCAGTTTGCGGCTGGAAACAGAGTTCATCATACGTGAACTTTTACCTACTCGAAATGGATACCTCCTACGATAACCTGTATCTATAGCGACCGCCGTCAACGAGACAGCTTGGCGAGCACAGTTCTCGAGACTGAGAGACAATACTCGTGCATTCTTTAAAAATTAAACGAAGATAACTTAGATTAACACAGTCATAGCAGATATACCAAGAAAACGGAAACATCATAATTTTTCTCAATATTTTTCGTCGAAAAATAAAACGATATGATCTGAGAGGGAAGAAATGCAACTACTGTCTCTGCATCTCGAGAACTCTGCTCGCAAAGTTGTCCCGTTGATGGCGGCCGCTATAGCAACTGGTTATGTTAGGGACGATCTTTTTCGAACAGGAAGTATCCAACGGAAGTCGGGGTTTTATTTTATACTTGGCGCCAATTTGCGGCTGTGAAATGAGTGCAATATTCGTAAACTTCTATGTACTTGAAATGGATTCTCCTACGATAAAAGATTTCTATAGCGATCGCCGTCAACGAGACAACTTGGCGAGCAAAGGTCTCATGGTAGACAGACATCTAGATGGGTGAAGTTCAGTACATGATCTTTATACTGAAATTACAGACCAGCATCAAATTTTGGACTAAATCTACAAACGTGCACACTGTCTCTTTGTTTTTCTGCCCATGTGTATGTGAACACGAAAGCTCAAAGACGCAAAAAGCAAGATAAGTGAAATTTGGTATGTGTCCTTGACCCCACTGTAGATCTATAACAACTTTTGGGTCAAATCGGTCAACGGAAATTTCTCTAAGATGCAAAGTCGACTCTCTTAATCATACTACGAAGCTAAAAAGAAAGCGTATGTAATAAACAAGAAATTCGGCGGAGAATACTCCTGCCGTTTTGTTTGATTTACTCTTGATTTTCAATAATATCTAAAACTTTCATTGAAAATTTTTCATTATTATAAGTCCAATTTACAGTACAATACACTTATGTACGCGAAATGCTCTGAAAAAAATCCTTTATTTTTTGTAAGTTATCACCTTTCAAGGATTAGCTTACATTTTAATGATCATCCACTGTGGACTTTGGAATTGTTTTTCTCTTTTATTTATTTATTATAAATGTGTAACTGTGCAAGTGGTTAATAAAAAAGTATAACGTTCTCTAGACACATCGAAAAGATTGATGTGAGTTTTATATTACATATTTTTCAAAATACAATTAATTTTAATCATAATATGAGACAGCAAGAATTAAATGATAATAATAAATGAAATTAATCATTCTTAAGTTTGTATTTTTAATTACGACAAAAATTTGTTATATATGAAATGCTATTCTTTCCATTGTGAGTTTATTGATTGGTTTGGTCATAGTATCATCATCCCATTTCCAAGCAACAAGAGGGCTATTTTGGGATGGACCTCGAAATTTTGCACTGCAGTCAGATGTCAAGGAAGTAATCTGAATTCTCCAAGCTTTCGCACCCCACCAACAGAAGGACGTTTGGCAGCACGCTGGCGTTTGCATGCAGCAGGCCCAAATACGCGGCGAATCGTCAGTGGAATCAGATTTCGAGCCTGAAGCCCTTCGACTTCGATGCCGAGACCTTACCACTGGGCCATCAATGACCCAAAAGATTATTGAAATAGTCAAATTGGTGTCTCTATTTTAACGCTACAGAGCCCTAAATGCCATGCTTAGTATATGTTTTCAATATTTAAGCATACCATTACTCTGTCAAGCTCAAACTTCTACGACATTTTATTTCTCTATAGATTGCCTTGAAGATCCATCTAATTGATAATTCTATTTCTCATTTTAAAATATTCTCAGCCTTTAGTAGGTGTACTGGTTACGGGCACAGGGGTTACTTATAAATTAAAAATATATATTATCTATAAAAGTTTACACTTAAAAAAATCTATATTTTTATATTTACATAAATTACACCTTCTTTCATAATCATAGTTAATTAGATTTCGTCATTTTCATGATTTCGTTAATTTTATTAATAATAATGTAATTTCGTATATATTGATGAACAATCCTTTAAATCTTCAAGTAGCAAGGAGTATTCACAAAGGTATTGGGTACGGTAAGGGATTCTGTAGCATAACATTTATAGTTGAAAAAAAAATGGCGGGAGGCTGACGTTTTCAAACAGCCGCTGATGTTAAAGGCGTAGGACTACATTACTCGCGTGAATATTCTCCAATTTTCCAACTTTTTTTATAACTTCTGTTGTTACCATTTATCTCTAAAATAAGACATTAGTTATGCTTTTAATATATGTAGTTACCGAGATATAGAGGATCTCCCATACAACGTTTTTTGTGGAGTTCAGGCGTGTGAATCAAATTCCTTCCTGAGACTCCAATGGGAGAAACGTAGTACTACGTTAAAATTACTTTCGAGTATTAAATGACTATATAACTATAGTAAACGTAATGAATGAAAACGAAGTCGCAATTCGTACCATAAACTTAGTTTAATCGTATGTTTATAATGTCAGTATAAAGCGGAACTTACAAGAGTTACCTGCTCAGCTGCTCCGTGCAAACACTTCAAAATTTAATTAGTCGGTCCAACTTCCTTGACTTTACAGAATTAATTATGCGATTGTCACTGCAATTTAGTTAACTCTTAATCAAATGACGCAAAATTCTTTATTTTCAACAACTGGTTTATTTCAGATTAATACCTCATTTGAGCATTGCCAATAAACAGCTCTTTTCTCGAATCATATTTAAAGATGGTTTGTAAAGAATTTCCATCAACCTTAATCTCCGCCTTTGACACATTTCCCCTTTTGATGCATTATAGACTAGGAACAATCTCATTTAATAGCTCAATTTCGACAGACCATCGCCATTTTTCGGAATTAATCCACTTTTTCGCTCCAAAATATAGCTGGGGGAATTTCAAAAATGGCTTTAATCAATTGAATCTCATTCTGAAGGAAATACTTGAAGTGTCTGGGATGGAAAAAAACGAAGGTTATTAGGTACTCAGTGTTTTAAGAATTTAAAAAGGAGGATTTCTTTCTTTTTAACCAGAACATCTTAAGAAGAGAGCAAAGTCTATTGTGCTTGGGAAAAATTTGTATTTTTCTATTTTTGTTGATGCGAAATACCATAAAATCTATTTCGTGTTTCGAAGAACTAAATTGGGATATTTAACATTTTTAAATGAATTGTCATATTCAAGTTTCGTGTCCTTTCTGGACAATTTATTCGAGATAATGCAGAGTGTGGAATTATTATTTATTTATTTTTGACTCTTTAATCCTGAGGCGACCTTTTCTTCTAGCTCCTTTAAAACCTGAACTTTTTGGGAGGAAGCGACATGAATTGGACTCTCCCAACCTGGGTGGTCAATTACCCCACCACACCTGTTATAGCCTTCTTTTAAGGCGCACGGAAATGGGCTGAGGTTGGCAAGGATAATTTTACCCCACAACCGTGCTTATCTCCTAAGCGATCTCAGAACCTCACCTTCCCTCGAAAGAAGTCAACCGCCTCAGACTGGCCTTCGTCGCTGTTAAGGGGAAATTTTTAGAACGCCCGGACTGCCTCTCTCGGTATGAGAGGTTTTATAACTGTAAAAACCTAAAGATTTATTTAATTTTCTCCTGGAAGACAAGTTGCACAAAACAGAATAATTTAATAACTAATTTATCTTAAAATAAGTGGTAAGGGATATTTTTAAATCGTGCACTAATTATATATTTTAAAAAATTATTGAAATGTCTATGAAATTTTTGAAGAGCAAAAATCTTATTAATTAAAGTTTTATTAAATTTCCAATTATTTTAAACCCTTAAATTTATGCTGCACCTTACAGTTCTACCTTACTTCAAGAGACAAGAACGGATGGCAACAAGTCTGAAGGGTTGTATCGTTTTATGCACATTCAATAAAAATTCATAAGATATTTAGTTTATACTTGAAATCTTATTGAAAGTGACTCGTATTTGTGTCTAACGCCGATTTCGGATCTAGTATTTTTACTTTATCTTTCAAATTTTAATAGTTTTCTCATGCAATGAATTTTCAAACGCAAACTGAAGTAGAGCGGCGAATTAAAGAGATCTGCCGTTGTATTAATCATAATGAAACACAAATGTATTAAATATTTTTACTGCTTATAGAAGAGAATTATTTTTATTTTTAACTTGTTATTAAGTTAGTTTTTAAGTTTTATTATCATATCATTCAAATGCATGTTTAATTTAATTTTAATGGTAATTTCAAGTTTTGATTCTTGCTTAATTTTTCTCAATGTAGGTTATTAGATAAATTTTGATATAAAAGTATGCTCGATACATAATCGTGTCCTTTCTTGTATTGCGATAATAGTCATCATTTTCGTTTCACATATCTCTGCTTTACAAACTAATTGTTAGCTTTGGAATGAATTGTTTAGAGCTAGTGACTTTTCCATTGAATTCTACTCACTGAAACGGAAGCTTTATCCATTTGATGGAGGTACTTCATCAAATTCTTTCCGTTTACAATTAAATCACTATATTTATAATAGATATATATACAGGGCAATTCATGAGTCCAGAGCAAATTTAAAATACGATAATTTGTATATGAAAGGAGATAGAAAAATGATGTTTGCACAGAAATGATTGAAATAAACCCGTTTTTTCCCCACAATCGGACAAAAGTTTATTATTTATTAGCATCATAGTCTGTAATTTTAACCACCAGATGATTCCGCTTTTGGTGGATCTTTATTTTTCATAGGATAAAGCTGCGTTCCTACGGCCTGTCTTTCTACGAGTTCCGTCCGCAGTTCGTGTTATTTCTCATCGTCGGAACAGGAAGAACTCGTGGCTCGTGGGCTTGCAAGTGCATCTGTTGTTTCCCGCGTTGTTGCGGTAAATAGCTCGCACATCAAAGGAAGGGGGGGGAGGTGGCCAGACGGCGTCGGTGCAACCGTTGACTCGAGCGCTGCCGAGGTATTTGCAAAGTCACGGCGCGGCTATTCGAATTCCAACGAACACAGTTCACAAGTACGAATTTCGAGAGACTCAAGGTTTGGCCAAGCTACACGCCGCCGTCGGAACAAGGCTTAAGACACTGAGGAGAGTAACGGTTGATAAATGATCATTGTGCTATTCTCGATTCAGGAGGCATCGTTCAGACGACGAATCCTATATTTCGCACATAATACACGATTTCTGATTATAGTGAAAGATATGAGCAGTGGAAATGTTCAGTCTTCCAGCGGGTGTGCCCTCTATATCGACATGAAAGGCGGCACGTATTTCCTAGATAAACTATTACAAAATATCAATTTTTAAGAGAGTAATTATTAAAATTAGGTTATAATTGGGTAAGGGTCTATAAGTTCAATTATTTTAAATAATTTTTCTTTAGAAAGGAATGGAATCAATGCAAACTTATAACATAAAAACAATATAAAATGACCAAAGGATTAGCTGAATGACGTGAAAATAAAATAATTGAAATCGTCAATATTTCAGCTGAAATATTTACATTTGTAAAATAAAACTGCAATGACACTATAGAAGGAAAAAACAATTGAAATTTCGGTGTAACAAGAAAGAAGTCAGTTTTATAGTCATTTCAGTGCAACGGTTGCGCTTATCTCTGAAATACAAATAGCAGCTTCGCAGAGTCCTATGACAGCCTCAAATTCCAAACGATGACTAACAGTTCGTCGCAAGGCGCTGGAAGAATAGCCAAGCTCACGCTTTCGTATCATCCTCTGGTAAAAAGATATAAACTGAAATTCTTCTCAAGAGTATCTCCCACATACGCCCGCCCGTTGGAAGGTTAATGCAGTAAAAAATGTGGTTTCTCTTCAGACAGTTGTACTCTGGAGCGGAGGACGATGCAGTAAATATTTCTCAGCCGTTACTACAACGAAAATATTATTCTAAGCAATGGATTATTATACGAACTGCATACTTATCTGCTGGTTTAAATTGTAAACTATATTACCAATAAATTCTGCTTTTGTGCCAAAAATTTCAGTTTCATTTCCATTCTCTCTGTGTAAACGACACCTTCTTATCTTTATTCGTTTATGAATTAATTGTTCTTATAAGTCCGGCTTTTTTCTCCGGACATTTGACTAACAATGTATGATACTTTCAATACATTAAAAAATATTTTGAAAATATTTTTATTGCATTTGCTATTATAAACTTTTGATTTTACGATCTTTTCGCTCCATGCGAATTAATAAAAAATTAAATCTATTCCAGTTTAGAATGTTTCAGCACCACAAATGAAAATTAAGTTGCTATATGTGTCGTGCAGCTCCAAAAGTGGCCAGAATGTTTTGGGAATAGTTGGCTTTCTGTCACATCTAGTCAAAATTAAATTTTAAAAAATAAATTGTATGACATTCGAAGTGTTTAGGCAATGTGTTTTAGTATGCAATTTATGATGGTGAGATATTGAGAGGGTCAAATGGACTCGTAATCTTTCAGAAAACATATTTTTTATAAGTGGAGATGGCCACTTTTGCAGCTACACGACACATATATTCGCCATCATTTTTCCATTCTAACAAAAGCAAAATTTGACCAATCAATTTAAAGACTTCTAAAGCACAAAAAACTGAAATTTGTTCTTATGCGAAAGAATAACAAATCAACAGTCTATCTTCGCACATCTACGAAAAATGATAATTCAGTTTTAGAAGCAAAGCAGGAGAACTTAAATTCACGTCACTTCCTGAATTTGGAACATTGATCAATCTCATGACCAAATAGCGTTCTTATTCCGTTAATTTTAGGTACTTTCAAGAAGAGTTTTGGTGGTGTAAAACACATTTTTCTTTGAAGCAAAAAGACACTAATAGCTGAGATAAATACATTATGTTCGTCTTAAGGGAATCGTATGACGCAGTGCTAATGGCCGCCATACATCGTAGTAATTTTAAAACAGTAGCTGAAAGGTAGCACTTCATCACAGAAAATTAAGACCAAAAGGAAGTCATATAAAGAGCTATTTGTTAGCTCCATTGTTTCGGTCACAAGTATTTGATGACTGGCAATCACATATAATGCGCAGTTGATGACAGTTTTATATAGTTTTAGTTTCTACTAATGTATATGTTACGATTAAAGTAAATTATCTGGTTAATGTGAATTTCAGCCAATTCAATTATTAATACTAAATAAGGTTAGTATACTATAAAGACATACACCCTATGCATTTTTGCCGATTCCGTTTCTGTGATATGTTGTTTAGTTCCCAATACTTCCGTCTGATACAAGTATTAATGTCTGTTTTAGTTCAACTAAAATAATTGCAATTCCATTCATGTTTTAACATCTGATTTAATCGTATTCCCTGATGGTTCTCGGAGAACTGAAAATAAGAGGCACTTAAATTAGTGTGATAATCAGCACCTCATAGATATTCCTCTCTTAATTGTGCTGCATACACCAACTTAAGGAAGAGAGGAAAGTAAATCAGCATTCCAATTTTATCTGACTGGCAGGACGGTATAGAAGTGCCCTGAGAAATGTATGGGTTCAGTCAGTGGGATAACTTTGGATTGATCAGATTGCATGGCGGGATTCACGCAAATTTAGAGTTAACTTGAACGAGCTTAGTGTCCTCATTCAGTTATCGGCAATCCTCTCAAAGTTATGTTTAAACTATCAGAAAACTCTTTATAACTAGTTTAAGCTGAAATATAATTATAGGAAATAGCTCTAGTCCATTGGAATGCAACCAATTAGTTCGAGTGCTTTGAAACCTAATATTGTGTCATATCGTCTTGACTAGTTTGAGACACTGATTTCATACATTGGACCTGAAAGGAGGAAATTTGCTATTGATTGAATTAATATGGTTGGATTTCTTTTTGTGTTCTTTGGTCTAGTGAATTTGTAGAACGTAATGAAGTTAATGAATGAGGTCAAAAGTTGACTGATCATACGGAATCAGATGTGAAATATTATTATTAAGCAAAAAGTAATAGAGTTGTGAAGAAAAAGTAGTGGAAACTTAGACGGAGATGGCATTTTAGAATTTTTGTAGTGGTATGAGGACATTCAGTCATTACAAAAGCAGTCTTGTAAAGTTAGGAAAAGGTGAACAACAACAAGTGATGAAAGAATCACTGAGAAACTATACCTAGGTGACAGAAAAATAAATCATTTGTGTAAATACAAGGTGAAAGCAAGCGGTACAGTTTGAAGCTGCACGATGGAGGTTGTAGGAGTATACCTCTAGTTTTTATCTCTGAAAAATTATTAATCAAAAAGAGGTGAAAAATATAAAACGTATGTAAAGTTGCAACGTATGAATGGAATAAATAGTGTTATCAGGAGAGAAACGAAAATATCTTCCTTATGAGGAACAATAGGGGAAGATCTGCGTTCTATCTGAATCACACCCACAATGAAACATTCAGTTAGGGTTAAAAATAGGTTTGCATGACATCAAACGGTAAAAGCATTATTAATGAGAGGATAAATTCCATAAAGTACACCAATCTGAGCTCATTCTAAAGCTTTCCGCTCATAATATTTTCTTACATAGTAAAGTATTTATACTTCAGCATTATTCAGCTGCTTGTTATCTGGAAAATGTGTTCAAAAAGTTGTCCCAAAATAATTATACCGTAAAACGGAGTTATTTTGTACTCGTAGAGTTAAATTTCCTCCAGTGTAAAATTTTTGTGAAAAGTGAAATAGAGATAAACTGATTAGAGGAACGGGATCGAGTTTTTCTAGCTTCTTGGAAACACTGAATAGTGTATTTCATTCCTTAAACGTATTTAACAATCCTTCAGGAGGTTACAGAAGGAAGAGACAATGGGCTAGTTTTTCAGCGAAAATTTTAATGATGAATAATCTGTCTCTGGGGAAGAAAGTGTGACATTTCTGGAAGCAAGTGCATTTAAATAGGAAAGGTAATAAACCTAGCTTTCATTTTGTTGCTTTGGGTGCAAAATATATTTGTTAGTTAAGTTGTAATTAATTTGTTTCTGACCTAGTGTAACTTTGCACCGGAATGGAAGAATCTTTGCAACATGGAACTTTGCGGTAAAAAAGCAATTCTAAATGGTTTTTAAAATTAATTTTTGTATTAAATATGTAATAATAAGAATAATGTTTGCTTGAGCTTCAGATATGTCTAGGATGTATAAAAGGAAGTTTGTGACTTGTAAGTATATGGAGTCTTCTCCAGAAACCTTAAAAGCTTAATTCCACCACCCATTTCACAAGTTTAGGGTATTCTCAAAGAGGTAGAAACTTTTTTTTGTAACCCAAGAGAACAGTTTGTTACAAAGAAGCTAATTCATTTAAGGGAACATTGAAATCCCCGGTTTTCTCCAATGAGAAGGAAATGACTGTAGCAAGTGTAGTCTAGTTCAGTGACTTTGGTTTCAGTCAGTGACCTGTCAATAGTGTAATCTTAAAATGATAATAAACACTATCTTACTAAGAAGGTGTGATAATAGACTAATATATTAATAACGTACCAGGAAATAACTGGATAAAGATATTTCTAAAACGTCATCCTGATTTGAACGGATACAATGACGTAAAATTGTTAATTATAATCAGGTATTTATAAAAATTATTTTTCTTGTATATTTCCGCCCGGGTTTTCAATAAATATATCTAACATTGCACTTGCACACAGGGAGTTTGTTTTTGAAATATACTGAAAAAAATTAACGAGTGAAAAGAATCCCCACCTATGAGGTAACTTCGCACCAAAATTTTGAAAAATTATAATTAATTATCAAATTACTGTATGAACCATATTTTGCTGCAAAATGTTTCTCTAGTAATCGCTCAACAAGGAAAAAAATCAGAAAAGCCTTTTTTAGAGAAATACATGGAACTAATCTGAAAATTCATTCTGAAGTCGTGAAAATTTGTATAACGGTATTTCCTTGCTGGAACTGACCAATAAGTGGCCAGACATTCATACAATCAACACTGAATGCTTATTTTTAATTACCATGAGGACTATACCATTTCTGCTTTGATTTATCTTCTTTTAAATAATAAAAATAACCTGCAATTGGTTTATAAATAGAATTTGCGTGAAAAGCAAATTTCTTTTACCTAATAACATATTATTTCATTTTCTTAGAACATATGAGTGCAAAGATGAGAAAAAGTTATTTGAAATAAAATCAAATGATAGTATTCAAAATTTTTTGGTCATGAGTTCAATCCTTTGGATCATTTCTGCATAAATATATTCTCAGCCACGATGTAGGAATACTTACCATGGAATACTCAACAATTTTTTAAAAATAAATTCGTTTTTAAAATTCCTACAACGTTTTGAAAAATCGTTTGTATTTACAAAACTATGCATAGTTTAAAATTAATCAGTTTAAGAATTTATTGAATAAAGAACAAACAAACAAAGAAAAAAACAGTGTCTTCTTTCCTATGAATACAAATAAAAGACTTAAAATTATTCATTTTATTTTTTCGAGTTCTTGTTTTTTTAAATATTAATCATTCTTGCGTTGAAAAATGAATAAATAAATATTTGAATTTTAAGTTTTTTTATGTAGTTAAAGCTCCAGGCTTAATTGCTTCTGTTAATAAAATAACTTTTTACATCAAAACAGCACTTGTTTCGAAAACATGTAATTCTATATAGGACACCAGGATTAAAACAAAAGATAAGTTTTATCTTTCTTTAAAAAATAGAGTCCATTTTCGCCTTTGATAAGTAAACATGTTTTGAAGATTTTAATAGGAAAGGTTTTTCTGTCAAAAAATATTATGCAGACTGACGGACAATGAGATTATAGAAACTTACAAAAAATCTGTATTAAAAATTCATTCTTCTGCTAAAGTGTCGTGAATTCCTTCTATTAAATTACTTCGTTAAAGCCATCTGAAAGAATGAAAGTTCTTTTGTAAAAAGCTAGGTATTTTAAGCTAACTTAATGTTTTTATAGTTCGATCGGATATTACTATTTTTTAAAAATATTTTCCGATTGAAAAATTCTGCGAGATATCGAAATTTGCAATCAGACACTTTCGTTAAAACTTCAATTGACAATAAAAAGAGAAAGGAATTTATTTAAAAATATTGAGAGATACGTAGTAATTAAAATGGCTTCAGTAGCAGATGTACAAGCCATTATATTTAGCTGACAATTACAAAATCTGTGAATTATTCTACCAGAGAAGAGTTCTTTGAATAATAGTTATATGATTAAAAGATTTTTGCAGTTTTTAAATATTTAATTTACCGCATCTCCGTTATAACGAATCGAACTTTGAATCTTTCCAAACTTTCGCAGAGATGACTTTTCGATAACAAGAACTTTTTCTGAAATGTTATTATGTTAAACTGGCTTTAAAAAATGGATTATTCTATTGATGTCTGTCCACGATTCAAAATTATAAGGTTCTTTCCAAAATAACCCTCTTTTTTTATAAAAAACGAAAATTACAAAAACGATGCTAATCAAAGTAAGGTGAGATAATTTTTACAATCTCTTGGGTATAATATAGTTTCCTTTTCCCGTTTTAGGTGAAAAAATACTACTGGATAAATCATTAAGTACAAGCCGGATCAGAAAGAATTATTAAGGGCTGAAAATTTACTGATAGAATGAATCATCATCATTTCAAGTAGTATTTCACTAGCTGTCACAATTGTCAAAACCTTCCGGAAAAATAGCAATTTGATGTTTTATGGCTAGTAACCTTTCAAGCGATTCCACAAAATTATGCATAAATGTAAAAGTAATTTTTTGAAAAGATATAATGCAGCAAATTCACCCAGTTATCTGTAATCCTTTCAAAGTTATGGTTAAGCAATCCGAAAATCAGCTGAAATGAAATAGCTTTCTTTCATTTGAAAGCGACCAATTAACATGAATGCATTCAAAGTTAATACTGTGCCATATTTTTTTTAATAGTTTGGTTTATTCACGCCATGTATTGGACCTGAGAGGAGGAAATTTGCCACTGTGCTACATGATTGCAATTAAGATGGTTAGGTTTCTGCCTGTGTATTCTTTAATCTAGCGAATTTATTGAACTTAATATAGTTAATGAACTGACATGAAAAATTTGGCTATCTGAAATAAGATGTGAAATAATATTAGTAAGAAAAATTAATACAGTTAGGAAGAAAAATCGATCTAAACTTAACCCGATATGGTATTTTGAAATTATTCAAGTGGCTTGAAGAGATTCAATCATTAGAAACACAACCTGGAAAATGCAGGAAAAGTCGTGAAACAGCAAGTGATGAAAGAATAACCGAGAGACTATACGTAAGCAACAGAAAAATCTCATCTCTGTGTATACAAGGTGAAATAAAGCAGTGTAATGTGAAATTGAATGCAAGAGCTGTACGATGAAGTTTACTGGAGTTTAAGTCCTGCAATTTTCTTCTCTCAAACAATTATGCATAAAAAAGCTGAAAAAAGATAAAACTTGTAAGATATCAATGGAATAGTTATGATTGGAGATAAACAAAAAAAATCTTCCTGTTTGACAATGATAAAGAGAACGATAAAAGAAGTATGCATTCTGATTGCATCAAACTTATAATGAATCATTCAGGTAGGATTAAAAATAGGGTTGTATGAAATCAGAAGTGAAAACATAATTTGCATGTTTAATGGATAAATAATCATAAAATACATCGGCGATATATTTGAGTCCATACTAAAGCTTTCTGCACGTAATACTTTCCTATATAATAAGGCATTTATACTTAAGAAGGAAATAAATGTTGTTTTCTTGCAAATGTGTGTAAAAAGTGGTTCCAAGATTATATTTTATTACTGGAATAGATCAATAAGAGGTTAGAACTTGATACAAACAATTTTGGCTATTAGTTTATTTGCAGTTACTGTGTGTTTTATACCATTTCTGTTGTGAATTCTCTTTTTTTAAACAAAACCTACAATTAGTTTGTAAAAAAGTTTTTGCGAGAGAAAGAAATATTTCTTTTATCAGTAGAAAGTAATTAATATATATATATATATAATTATTTCATTTTCTTTGTATATATCGGTGCAATGAGGGAAAGTTAGTTAAAAAAAGTTATTTGAAATAACATCAAATGATAGTATTCAAAATTGTTTGGGAATGAATTCAGTTCTTTGTATCATTTCTGTATACATTTTTTTCGCAGCCTCAAGGTAAGTATACTTACCGTGGAATACTCAACAATTTTTAAAATTATCGTTCTTTAAAATTCCTACAGCATTTTGAAAAATCGTTTATATTTACAAAATTATGCATAGTTTAAAACTAATAAATTACAGAATTTATTGAATGGCAAGAAACAGTGCTTTCTTTATCATGAATAAAAGATTGTTAAAATTATTCTTTTATTTTTTCGAGTTCTGGTTTTGTTCAAAGACCAATTATTCTTGCGTTGAAAAGTGAATAATGAGCTTCAATGAGCTGATGAATACGAACTTCAATTTTTCTATATATTTAAAGCTCCATGCTTAATTTCTTCTGTTAAAGAAACTACTTTTTACATCAAAACAGCATCTGTTTTGTAAACGTTTAATTCTATATAAGACACTAGAATTAAAACAAATGATACGTTTTCTCTTTCTTAAAAAATGAAGTTAATTTTTTTTCTTTGAAAAGTAACCATGTTTTTGAGGATTTTAATATGAAAGGCTTTTATGTCGTAAAATACTGTGCAGAATGAGGGGCAATGTGATTATAGAATCTTAGAAAAAAATATATTTATTAAAAATTCTTTAGATGAAGTGTCGTGAATTCCTTCTATCAAAGTGTTTCGTTAAAACTCTCTGAAAGAGTGAAAGTTGTTTTGTAAAAGGATAGGTATTAAAAGCCAAACTACAATTTCTATATTTCGATTAGATCTTACTATTCTACAAAAAATATTTTTCCTTTTTAATTAAAAAACGTTGCTAGAAATCGAAATGTGGAATCAGACACTTGTAAAAGCTCCATTTGACAGTAAAAAGAGAAAGAAATTTATTTAAAAATAATAACAGATACGCAGTAATTAAAATGGCCTCACTAGCAGATATACAAGTCATTATATTTAGCTGACGATTACAAAATCTGTGAATTATTCAATCAGAGAAGAGTTCTTTGAATAATAGTTATATGATCAAAAGGCTTTTGTAGTTTTTAAATATTCAATTTACCGCATCTTCGTTATTACGAATCGAACTTGAAATCTTTCCAAACTTTCGCATAGATGACTTTCCGATAACAAGAACATTTTCTGAAAGATTTTTAATTGTTCTTTTAACATATTCCAATTTTTTACTTAAATTCAAATTATACTCCCTTTCGTTTTTAAAATTTATTATTTATAAATTTTCTGCTTCTTATTATAAAATACAGTCGGACCTCTATTTAAAGAAGTCGCTAAATCCCGAAAAAAAGTTCGTTATATAGAAAATTCGTTAAATAGAGATTCGCCTTTTAAAATACTTTAAACTACACAAAACAGATTTTAAATTCATAAACACTAAATATTATTAAAAAGGTATTTAATCACACCTTTATTTTGTAAATTAATATATTTATTTTATATATTTTACCCATCAAAAAGAAATCTGCAAGCAAAACGAGAATAAAACAGAACATTGTCTGGGAATACACTGTATTTTCAATTAAAAAAAATTTTATATTAAAATTAATGAATTTTAGGAATTCTTCATATGAAGGTTTGTTGATTTCTGCATCATGATCATTTCCATCTTCATCATCTTCGTCTTCATCGCAATTCATTGCTGTATTGTTTTTATTTTTCACATTGTCCACTTCAAAACTGCCTCATCCACATCTTCATAGACACACGCTTTTAAACGTTTTGAACAAGCATTCGATGAATCATAATTTTGTATCTTATCACAATTTTTACCACGTTTTTATTAACTCGCCTTCTTGTCTGTCTGTCTGTTCTGTACAAATTTTGCGATCGATTTTAAACTAACTTCCCGATGAGCTGGAGACTTGAAACTTTAAACATAGTTCAGAACTAGATGACAATGCATTATTAATTCGCTTTCTTGTCTGTCTGTCTGTCCGTTTGTCTGTCATTTCATATTTTGCATGACGCATCCGCAGTACGTTTTTCATTATATCTCGAAAACTATTAACATTACAGACTTGGTTCTTGGGTATGTGGATGACCCATGGGATCATCGAAGCACCCCCATATTTTAGCCACATCTTTGCGCATGCGCAGTACGTTTTTCATTATATCTCAAAGGTCTCTGCGTCACATAACTTACTTTTTCAGGAAAATAACAATTTTTTATTTATGATCAGGTGAAGAGAAACTGAAATAAACCTGAAATTTGCCACATGTCTCCGTCATAATCTCATCAAGATGTTTAAAATCGATTGCAAAATTTCACACACAGAAGACTAAAAAGCAGAAAATAAGTATTTAAAAAAATAAAAATTTTAATAGACCACGTTTTCAAAACGGACTAAAAAGTATAAAATAATTTCTTCTAGCCCCATACAGATTTATAACCCCATACAGATTCAAAACGAAAAACGTGGGGCGCATGTAATAGATAATTGATGTATAAATAGTTTATTTCACTCACTAACAATTTTATTGCAATGGAAATGATATGAACTGTTGTGTGAGTTTTCTCAACGACAGCTACTCCCTACACTCCTTACTATTAAATATTGCATGCGCCCCACGTTTTTCGTTTTAAATCTGTATGGGGTTATAAATCTGTAAGGGGCTAGAAGAAATTATTTTATACTTTTTAGTCCGTTTTGAAAACGTGGTCTATTAAAATTTTTATTTTTTTAAATACTTATTTTTATTATGATTGATAAGCGTTTGGAGGAATACCAAATTTTAAAGCAATATCCTTTTTTTCACGCCTTTATCCACCTCATGAAGAATTAAATTTTTTTCTTTGATGCTCAAGCACTTTCGCTTTGACATTTTCCAGCTTCAAGGTCATTGATCACCATAAAATGTATTAAAAGAAAGAATAAGTTTGAAATGTTTAAAAATACTTTGAGGATTAGGGGGAAAAATATTGGATCACAAGAAAAAGTTCGTTAAATAGAGAAGGCACTTTGCTATTTGGAGGTTATTTTACCAAGAAATTCGCAAAATGTTCTTGGTTCCAAGAAAAAGTTTGCAAAATAGAGAAATTCTGAAAATAGAGGTTCGTTAAATAGAGGTCCGACTGTATATTCTTTTTCTTTTCACTTTAACTACCATGCAAATTGCATTTAAGTCGCATTATTTCTGACATATTAAAGAAGAGTTGCGTTATATCCGAAATATCAATTTATTATAAACTAATCCTTGAATTTGTTGGGGTTTTCAGAATTTTATAGTAAATTTTAGCATGAAAATGTTTTTTGTTGCGTGTTATTCTTAAATTGAGTGATTTTTGATCCAAAAAACGTTCAAAACGCTTTACCTGGCGGACAGTTGGACACAGAGCTACCAAATTTTCACGTAACTATTTCCTGGGTAGTAAATGATCACTAAGAAAAGGGTTTTTAAAATGTTAAATAGATTTTTAATTAATTGAAAGTTAATTGAAATTTTGAAGAATTTACTCAATAGCTCAGGAGCATATTATTGTACAAAAATCATTTTTCTCCACTTAAAAAAATTAGCTTTTTGTCATAATTTATTATATTCAGTTTTATTAATTTGCAGACAGTTGAACATAGAGCTGTCAAATTTCCTGGGTAGTAAAATGTTCACTAAAATTAGTGAATTATTCTACCAGAGAAGAGTTCTATAAATAATAGTTATAAGCTCAAAAGGTTTATGCAGTTTTTAAATATTTAATTTAGCGTATCTCAGTTATTGCGAAACCAACTTTTAATCTTTCCAAACTATTCACGGGAGAGTTTTCAATAACAATGACTTTTTCTTAAAGTTATGCTAATGTTCTTTTAGCATATTCCAATTTTTATGTCTCACATTCAAAGTCACCTCCCTTTCGTTTATTAAATTTATTATTTAAAATTTTTCGAAGTCTTCAAAAATATAAAATGGGAAGAAAGAGGAACTGCAGAAATTGCTTGTTCAGCAGTTTTAAAGAGGATTGTAAAAAAGCAAAGCTCCCACGATTCATAAGTAGTAGTTTTTTTAAAACTAACATTCAAACTAAGTAGAATGAAAAATAATTTTCATGTGCATATCTTGCGAATCCATATTCTTCTTAGAATGTATGACATCCCCCCCCTTCATGATTTTGTTTCTGAAGCAAGAGAAATAATTAGTAGAATTATATTTAAAATATTCAACATAAACAACCAGGAATTATATTTATATGCAGCAATGACAAATTATAGGGTTAAAAAATTAATAAGAACGTACTTTTTAGATTGATTCGATCTCCTTTTGGTAATCAGGCAGTTTTAATTTAGAGGAATTAAACAAGTAAGTGAAGTTTTCTCAAAAGAATTTCCCTAAATGAATAAATGTAATAAGTTGTTTTTTTTTCTTTTCAAATTTCAAAAATCTCTGCTAATAATAAAGAAGAATGTGTGTGTGTGTGTTGGCGCTGTACAGGACCGACCACTTGGTTTAGAGCGACGAAATTTGGCACAAACATACTTTGGAGGATGGGAATGTGCACCTCGGAGCCGTTTTTTAGAAATTTTAATTAATTAAATATTAAGCTAAATTTTGGGGGTTTTCCTTAGTAACTTCCGAAATTATTGCAGCACTAAAATTATTTTTACACCATCTAAAAATTAAACAAATATATTCTTTCAATTATATTAATTAAGTTGTCTCACAATTTTTTATATAATTTTAATAAATTTTTAAAAATATTTTTTGGCATAATATGCAACAATACTTTTCATTGCTGCAACGCATTTCAAACCGTTTTCACTGTTTAAGCAAATATTTAATTACGTGTTTCTCTTCCATTGTTGAAAGCTAAGAAAAGATCTAACTGGATTTTACTTTGTTTTTTTCTTTGATCAATTTTACTGTGAAATATGTAAAGGAAGTCCTCAAGGTTGTAAGTATATAATGAAATAATCCAGCTGAAAGTTTATCGTTGATATGCTTTAATTTTTTTAATCAGCATGCTTTAGGCCAATTAGAATGATGCTGGACGTAAAATTTGCTTCGTCATTTTAATGTTAAAATGAAATGCTTATTTTGCGTTAATGTATACAAGGAACAGAACAAGTGCAAGGCTACGAAAAGAACGAGGGTTAAATGTCTATAGCAATTTGAAGTTTAAAACTACTTTGTTAAGGGAACCATGAGTATAAAATTATGCATAAGAGATCTAGTTGAAACTTTATTTGCGGCGATCAAGGTGGTCGACGAAGGCGGCTAGTAATAAATAGATGGTAAGCATAAAGTTTACACATCATTACTTTGTACGAATTTTATTTCTTCTTAATATTAGAAGATGTTCCAAAAGGAAAACTATCACGACTAGTAATTAAAGACGTGTAGCAAAAATTAACTAACCGGTTTAGTCGGCATCTAATTATTATGATATTATTGAATAGTTCTGACCCTTAATTTCAGCCGAAACTGTATACCATACTTTTATTCGAATCAAGAAAATTAATCGCTTAATTTGACTCTCTAAAATTATTTGATAAAAGCATTCAAATATTAGTACACCAATTAATGCAATAAATGTCCTGTCACCGTCAAGAAAACCGAGAAGGACATTTTTTTTCTAACATGTATGTTTTTCTAATAGAAGAAATGGAAACAATCAAGTACATGAGAAAGCGAATAATTGAAAACCATATTTCTTGGCAAATAATTTAATTTCCGTAATTCAATCAGTCGGTCCGTGTGTTTGACATAAATTATTTTGCCCCCTAAATGTTTTAAGGCTTCCCAAGATAATTCTTTCTTTCATTTTTTTATTATTTTCTTAAGTACCGAAAATGATAGAAAATTTTACTTACTTTTTTCAACCGGAAGCTATCTTAGTTAAAAAAAACTCCACTAAACCGCAAAAAATATGTATTAATTGGCCCACCGAAAAACAGAAATGTGCTTTGTAAGTCACACAACCTAATTGAATAAGAGATTTTCCCACTTATATTTTTGTTCTTTGCTCAGTTAAAAAGATGAGGAAAAAAGTCCTTTGATCGTGGTTAATTACTTCCATTTTACTAAGCCAATCGACGATCGAGCTTAATCCTAAGCCAAAAACTTCTTGCATGCCGTATCGAGTTATTTCAGGACATGTAACAATAATAGATGGTACAAAAAAACCCTGTATTTATAAAAGCCCTATATCTAATAATACACGTAACTACTTAAGTGTCCCGTTGCTCATATCGTCGCTTAACAAGCAACGCCACCTATCTCAATTTTTTGAAGTTTCAAAGAGAAAGATTCAAATGAATGTTTCTCAACCAATAACGAATACATCTGAATTTTTTTGAATCTGCTATGGACATGACACCGCATGTTTCAACCAGACGTGAAAAAACATTTAGAAATATTCGTCATTGGTTGAGAAAAATTCATTTGAATCTTCCTATTTGAAATTTCAAAAAATTGAGATAGGTGGCGCTGCTTGTTAAGCGACGATATACTTCAAAAGATGATGATAGACAAAAATGTCGGATTTGCAACTACACTCATGTCCATAAATTAAGGATAATGAAGTTCAGGCAAAGAAAGAGACAGAAGCAAAACAAATTTGACTTATTTGTAAAGTCTATTTATTAAACAAAAGGTAAAGAGCAAAACAGATGCTATATGTTTGACATAATTAATAAAAATTGCGATTTTTACTCCCTGGAGCAAATTTCAAAAAAGAACCTATTTACAAAAAACAGTATAACATGGTTAGTATGATGGTTAATACGGAGTATGTCTCCCGGACGATGCAATACAGGCCTTACAACGCCTAGGCATGCTGAGTATCAACTTATCAATCTGATCTTGGGGAATATTACACCACTCATCAAGCAATGCCCTCCGAAGTTCCGGTAGACAAGTGGGAGGAGGTTGACGGGCTGCAATTCGTCGGCCAAGCATATCCCACACATGCTCTATTGGATTCAAGTCCGGTGAGTATGCTGGCCAATCCATACGGGTGATATCCTCCGATTGAAGGCATTCGTCTATAATGTTTGCACGGTGAGGACGGGCGTTGTCATCCATAAACAGAAATTCAGCACCCATGGCGCCCCGAAACAAACGTACATGTTGTTCCAGAATGACATCCCGATAAATGTGGCCTGTCATCGTTACACTCTGAACATGCAGGTCAGTTCTGGAACCAAGAATAATTCCTCCCCAAACGAGCCATCCTGCACCACCGTAACGGTGTCGTTCAATGGTGTTCTGTTGGTGGTAACGGGTACCTGGCGCTCTCCATATGAAAGTCCGGCGAAAATCAGACTGCAAACTAAACCTGGACTCGTCGGAAAACATCACACAAGACCACTGTTGCGGTGTCCACAATGCATGCTCTCTACTCCAGGCTAATCGCAGGCGACAGTGAGTTGCGGTAAGTGCAACACATCTGACAGGCCTACGAGCATATAGACCAATGTGCCCTAAGCGTCTGTACACGGTCTGCCTTGAAACTGTCGTACCGGTAGCTGAAGAGAGCTGACGAGACAGGTCGGATGCTGTGCTCCGTCTCTTTCTTTTGGCAGTAACTGCCAAATACCGGTCCTCATTCGGCGTTGTAACTCGGGGGCGACCTGTGCTGTAACATCTACTCACATTACCATCATCTTGGAATCGTTGCCAAAGCCTGGAGATGACACTCTGGGCGATTCCAAGTTCCTCGGATACTTCCAGCTGGGTACGTCCACATTCCAGTCGTCCGATAATTCTACCACGTAAAAAATCATCCAAATGCTTCCTTTGTGCCATAACTATGCGGTTATTGCACTGAAAGGCTTTTAAAGCGCTTGTGAATAATTTTACTTCTTTGCCACCATTCCTTATATACCCCTCTCTTACACTCTCGTCATTGTGACGTACTATCCGCGCCATCTGGTGGTTTCCTGTAATTTGCATATTCTTCTTCAAGATGTGTGTGATAATTCTACAGGTGAAATTTTTATTTTAGAGTTCAATTTCTGTGTGATTCTGAATTATCCTTAATTTATGGACATGAGTGTAATTGATGAAAAATATCATCTGGAATTTAATAATCATATTTATGATTTTGATTTTAAACTGTATTATTTATTTTTAAATGAAAAGAAATGAAAAAAAACAACGTTAAAAAATACTAAAAATGATAAATAAATAGATGTTACGTTACTAAATTTAACTTTTAATGAAAATATTGACGTAGTGCGCTTGCAGATTTGTATATGAAGTTCAATATTTGAAAACTTTTATTATCTCTCTTAGTTGCGGTTTTTATTTTTCAGTTCAAGCGATTTCTTTTCGCACAGATAAAGTCTTTGGAAATGAATTCGGAAATTTAGGGCTATCGTTGAAAGTTCGAAAGAATCCTCAATCTTGGAAATGTGCTCAAAGACTGAAATAAGAAATAAAAAACATACAATAAGGATGAGAACAATGCGTTTTTAATGACGTGACATTTATTATTATAAAACGGTTTTCATCTTAACCACAGGAGTTTATTAAAAGAGGGAAATTTTACATTTTATACGAGATTTCTCTTTTCAAAGACCATGTTAATGCCTGAGGTTCCGAGTTTGACATTCCAAGAATCTCTATCTCAACTGAGGCCCGTCAATCCAGAAACGGACAGCGCTGTTTACAGATAATAAAAAAGTTAATTTTAACTTCGGGTCTCCTCTACTTACGACCGAGAGTCGTTCCAAAAGATGGGTCGTATGTTGGTTTAATATTTTTCGACACTATTTTCATTCAAACGTGTTATAAAAATTATGCAGAAAGCACAAAAATTCAGTCTATGTAATAGTTATTACGCTTAATATAAAAAAATAATAGTGGAATGCATAATATGCACTCCATTATTATTTGCGGACAGGTATGGGCGTACAGAGTGAGCCAGTGGGTATTTATCATAAGTTGAATAAAATCTATCTAAGGTAGATAGCTCGCCACCCGTCTAACCTCGTATTAACATTCCTCCTACTTGCTCCGATAGTTTCCACTGACATTGAATTAGTGAGTTCGGTCTGATTGGGTTTGAAAGTGCATGAAACGCTCTCCATAACCCGACCCGACTATCACGAAACGACGGGAAATTATCCCTAAAGAGCAATATTCGGCTGTTTTTGAAGAATTAAGCAAGAAAATAGCAGCTGAGGACGAATCTGATGCATTATATCTCGATTGAGAAGTGACCGAGTACAGCGACCTAAAAACTGATTCTGAGAATGACTTGGAGAAAAATCCAGTTCACGAAGAATATAGAGACTCAACACAAATGTTTGTATCATCCATCCAATCACCCTCTAATCCTATTAAACCATAAAAATAAAGTTACGTGTAATTAAATATGCGTAGAGTTAGAACGAGATGGCGCATAAAGAGGCCCACCTGATCTCAGTGTTCTAAAAAGTTACCTGTCCGCAAAGGGTTAAATAGAAATACAAACTGAAATTACATTTTATTTTGAAATATGAAATTTATCTTTTTATGGTCGTAAGTCAGGGAGAAGGTGTTTTCTAAATTTTTTTCATTGTATCAGAGTTATCGTGCTCAATGATAATCAAACAGACAGACAAACAATACAAAAATGGTTTTTCTCTTATTGAGGGAGGCCAAAACGTGGACATTCGCACTTCATCTTTATATGTAAGAAATTAAAAAAAGTGTTTGCATCATTTTTAGAATGCATTTTCGCAATAATTTTTTTTATTATAACCGCTTCTAATAGTAGTGAAAATTATTAGTATAAAACAGTTTTCAATTTACCTTCGAGAGTTCTCTCCGAGTTTATAAAGAATTATTAATTTACACTAACTGCGAGAGATTCTCTTGACAGCTGAGGGTTCTCAAACCACGATTTAAGAATCTCTGATTTATTGGAGGTCCGTTAATTCAGAATCGAGTAGTTCTGTTAAAGAAGATAAAATAAGCACGTAATACCTATTTTAAACGAACATTTTTACATGTTATCAGATATTAAATATTCTTCATTCCACTCATGTTATTTCTATTCTGTTCTTAGTAAGCACAGGAGTTTGTGTGAAAATGCAAAATATTTTTGCCTGCACATATATTTCTTTGTAATTAATGTAGTAAATGATTCTTTGTGATAATATACTTAAAGACGTTATAAGTTATACAATATTTTGATATAATTGTTGTAAAGAAAGCTGCGTTTCCTGCCTTAAAATGTGAATTACAAAAATAAAATAAAATAAATTTAAGTTTTTTATGAAATAGTTGAGCAGAATAATTTAAAAACGAACAAAGGAAGTTTAACTTACGTAACTTCAAAATCGAAAATGCGAAAAAAAACCCTGTTAGATTTTTTAAATTTCGATATTAAACTTCTTTAATAGTAAATAAATATATATATTTAAAATTCCTGTGTAAAATATTACTTTCATGAAAACATTGAGAAAAGATGGGATGATCCTTTTGCATGTCATTAAAAATAATTAAGCATTATAAATGTCTTTTTTCGTCTGAAAAGAGAAAATGGATGCATATTTGTATTTACAGAAAAAAATATATGATTTTATTGCATCATTACCTTGAGGAGAAATTCTAGATCGTTTTGAAATTTATATCTGAGTGGAGTAAAGTATAGTCTATTCCTAATTAGGTGTTTCAATTTAATTCATGAGCCAATTTTTCTGTATTTCATTAAGGCATCAAATTCTTTTTTTGGAAGAACAAATTTGGTTTTTAATTACATGCGGCCAATAAAAGCAAAATCCTTTTGCCATAAAATAATGTCTTGTCAGCAACAGTTGGATGTTTTAAAATTTTTTTGATGTTGTTTATCATATTGTGCACAATTGTTGGAATGATTCCGAAAATCTATTGTTTTGTCATACATCGGATTAAACAGTGATTTTCAAAGCTAACGAATTGAAATGGTTCATGGTGAGAAAATACAATTCGCTTAGTCAATTTTAATATCGTCTGCATTTCTTGCGGGATGGGGAAGGAGAATTTTTGACATCACAATAATACAAGGTTCAGTTTGAAGTTAGATAACTCGAAAAGCTACTCTCGTAAATTTGTTACGTTATATGAATTGATTCCATTTATCTCTGTAAGGCACCAAACTATCGATTGACACCAAAACAAAAATTGCTGTATTTGAAATTAATATTTTAATTCAGTTGAACACATATGATTGATGGACGCAAATCTCCAAAGTATTTGAGATTTTTCAGTTTTTAAATACATACTGTTCCAGCAATGTTGGTCTTATGATTGGAAAGAGACATTTACAGAGATTCTTTTTAGCTATTGGGGAGGTCAAGTCAATACCTCCTGACCATGGCGGCAAATTTGGTGACTTTGGCGACAAAATGAAGGTCCTCGAAAATACTAAAATTTTCGCTCTATCTCTACTAGGAAAAGAGTTATGGAGAATCTTTGAGAGATTTCTATGTGACGTCACATCCTATCGGAAAAGGTATAAATACCAAGCTAACGAGGAATTAAGAATCTATTCGGAGTGTTGTTCGCATTGCGAGTTAGTCAGCTATTAGACGCTGAGCGCTGTTGTTCGTGCTATACTGTTATTATTAATTATTTGTTGTCTGCTTGTGCTGATAATATGTGCAAAATCTGTTCTTTTAGTGATTCTTGTGCTTCGAGTTTCTGGAATATTCTGTAAATAATGCGTCGTTCTCCATTATCCTGTTTGTTGAACTGCTTTCACCGTACACCTACTGGAGATTTTCGTAACAATATAGAACATATTTCTAAATACGTACAGAAATTACTATAATTTTTATATTTTGATAAATTGTCATTTAATTTATACTGAAAACTCTTATTTTTTGCCGTTGGCGACGAGGCTTAATATTAGATGCATTCCCTCAAAAATATATTTACACAACTTAGAAAATGACAACCTATCAGAATGTCTCATACAACCTCTTTCGCTCTAATCAAAGAGTTGTGCCGTCATGTCTCTCAGTTGTTCCACAAATAAATAATTGTAATAATAACAAATGTTCATTTTGAAATCTGTTATTACGTCTGTATTCTTATTACAGAGTTTTAATCCAAGGAAGCAAAATGCATGGTTGTGAATCTAGCATGATGATGTGGTGATGTGCATCTGGCGCTTTCCTTCACTGTCCAGAATTTTATGTGCTTAAATATGAGAAATTAATTGGTTATTACATTTTTATTTCTCCAAGGATATTGGGATTTACTAATTTGTGTGAGGGGGGGGCATATTTCAAAAAGAATTTCATAATTTTCCTTTCCAGAAATTCATAAGAAAAATTGAATAATAGTTTTAATTACTTTACCTTTGTAGAAGTATTTTATGTGTTAAAACCCATTAATTAAGTTTACGTAATCCCTCCAATGAATATTCGAACTAAGATCATAAAAACTTTATAAAAAATTAAGATACATCAATTTTTATACTCCAATTGCAGTAATACATTAGTCCAATATTCGTTTCTATTGTTCAAACAGCCTTGGAAGTCCTTAGAAGTCAATCTCTTCAGCTACCTCGCCGTTTCAGGTATTGTTGCGTCCCAGTTCCGCACCCTCATGATGATTTGCATTTCAAGAACAAATCGATAATACAGGGTGCTAAGACTGGTGGATAGGATGAGTAATCTAATTCGATGATCGAATTAAGATCAGAAACTTGCCGACAATCGCTGATGAATATGCAGTCTTTGGGACTGCTTTTGCACATAATTTTTTCAATCCTAAATGCATTTTATTTTTCAGAATACAGTGCACAGAAGATTTTAACAAATTCAATTCTTCAGCAATCATCTGGAAAGTGAATCAAAGAAGACCGAACCCGTGCAATGTTTCAACTTTTTCTACTTTTCATGCTGTATTGAATGAAAAAAGGCAGAGATCAGGATTTGAACGCAATATGTGAGAAAAAAACTACAAATAATATGATAGTTATGCAAGAAGACATTATTTCATTTTCTGAGTATTCGTTGATGTGATGAAGAAAAAGTTTTACATAATTCAGTTATGAATAAATATTAGACTTCCTAGTCTTAGAATCTTACAACCAACTATTTTGTTGTTTCCATAGTTTCAACTAAACCATCATTTTTTAATAAAATCAGTAATTAGATAATAGAATTAAATTAAATTTATAATTTTAGCTGCAGATTTAATTCCTCCAGTACTACAAAGCTCTGTTTCTTTTAGAAGGACATATTTTTTCAAATCAGCAACATATGTTTTGTAAACGTTTGACGCCAGAATTAAAACGAACGACATTTTAATTTTGCTGATGAAGGCCATTTATGTTTATGAATAATTGGCATATTTTTCAGATTTCTAATAGAAAAAGTTTTCCTGTTGAAACATATCATGCAAAAGGATTACAGAATTATGAAAAAATAAGATTTTTTATTAAAAATTCAAGTACAGTTTCATGAATTCTTTGCAACCAAGCATTTTGTTAAAATATTTCGAAAGACCGAAGTTCTTTTGTTAAACCTTCGGTATTTCAAGGCACAAAAATATCTTTATCTTTCATTTGGAAACAGCTTCTAGCAATTTTTTTCCGTCGTTAATTAAAAAATGTTGCGAGTAGTGGAAATATGAAACTAGACCCTTTTGTTAAAGCTCTAATCTGAAAATTAAAAGAGGAACACATTTATTTAAAAACAAAAACAAAACGACCGGTAATTAAAATTTCCTCGCGAATATATGTGTTAGTCGCTATGTTTAGATTCAATTTTTTGAAAACCTATGAATAATTCTACCAGAGAAAGAAATTTATTTGAATTATATTTCAACTTTCAAAAGCTGCTTTAAATTTTTTAAAGGTTTTATTAATTACACAATACAAGATCATGAATAAGAATTTCAAATCTATTTATACTTCTACAAGAAATGCCTTTTTTCGAAAACGAATGGCTTCATATTTTTTATTTGTTCATTAAATTTGTTCTTATTTTTATTCCTTAAACCAAATACCTGTGATATTTTAATTTTTTAACTTTCCTAAATAATCTTAACGACATCTCATTTTAAATACCTCTACTTTCATCATAATAAACGCACTACGACTTTCTTTTCAAGTCACGAGTTCTAAAGGGGAAATTCCCTCTTTTGGGTAAGTAAGCGTTCTGCGCATTCATTTCTGCTCTTTTTCACGCCAGCAAGTAAGCTTTCAACAACAACTCGCCGCTCGGGCGTAAACTTCTGAATACTGGTCATGGAGCTACGTAAAAATTAAATACTTTACCTATGAAGAAATAGCGTAATGCCTGAATAAAAGAAGATTTAAGCAAATATTGTCTCTTCCATGATCAAAATGGACTGCATTTCACCTTTTTAAAGCCTGATCTTATATACCTATAATTTCCATTTTTGATAAAGGTTTTTATTCACATACTTAATTATATTTCTTCGTATTGGAAAGCAACAATTCGCTGCTCAAAAACTTAGAAAAATAACCCTTTGTGGTGTTAGCAGAGGGAATTATAATTTTAAAAATACAGATTTAATATTAGCTCTTGTTTTCATAAACGGTCTGGAATATCAATAACATTGACTGGTTTGGAACTAGGATGGTATGTTTTTTCATCAGCTAAGTATCTTTAGTATAAATCATTTCAGTATCTAAGAATAAAGTAATAACAGTAAACCAAACGTATCATAAGCAACAGAATTATAACATTTGTACGACCAAAAAATTTAACCTTTGAAATGAACTTGATTTGATCGATTTTTTCTTTGAAAGCGAAGTATGGAGTTCAAATTACATCTATATTGTTGATGATAATTTTAGATTCACCTGAAATTTTGCTATGTAAATATAATCAAAATTTGATTTTCCCAGTAGAATGGTTAGACAGTTATATAAATCAACTTCGTTAAGGCAGCTTAAAACAATAAAAGCATACAAATGTCAAAAAAGTACTGTAAGGTAGTTTGCTGTTAAAATCTTTGCTGAAATAGATAACCTGATGTTTGATGCATCTAACATGCTGCATTATTGCTTTTGTATTTTTAAGGTTTAAAATTTGAGATCCATGTCTAGAAGATTTCTTTATGTTACAAAATTAGAAATAATTGCTTCATTCATCTCTTGTAAAAAGATATGTTTATAAGCAGAAAGCCTGAATTTCCAAAATAGAATTACCGATATTTTTTGTGCCTAATTTGTTAAGTTCTTTGCTTGAATAGCCATTTAAATGTATTTTTTAAAATATAATCCACTGATATCAGAATAAATATAACAGATGATATGTTTTAAGCATTTTTCACTAATAGCACTTTGTCATTTTAATTTTCGGTTATTATGAACCGCTGAAAACCAAAGTAATAAGAGCATTCTTTTAGATGGAATCAATCATCTTTCGATATGCAGACATTTTTAATTACTGACAGACAAAAGTTTAAATAAAGTTTTCCCAAAAGAATTTGTTAAAGCAAATATAAAATGACAATTGACAATTTCTACCTTTTTCAACTTGAAGAGCTGATAATTAGATGGTTCACATGACTTTTTATGTAATATTTTTTTAGAATTTTTTTCAATATCTGAATTAACTTTCATAGAAAAACTCTTACGGATTTTAATTAAAAACGTGTAGCTGCAGAAATGAATTAACAAGAGTTAGTCAACGTCTAATTATTTTGATGCTATTGCTTCGTTATTTTTTTAAACTTCCTCAATCGAAACTGTACACAACTTTTTTCCCAGCTCGAATAAACACATTTTTTGATTATTTTTGTTTCCTTAATTTAACCTATAAAAAACATTTGCGCGCTGTAACATACCAGGTTAAAGTAATAAATGTCATGTCATCATCAAGATTATGGAGTGGAATGTTTATTTTACATGATCTTTTTCTATTCGGTGAAAGAAAAAAAGAAAGAAACAGTCAAGAATATCAAAAACTGAGTAATTAACAACGGCATTTGACAAATAATTTAATTTCTGTAATTCGATCACTGGACTTCATGTACCTGACATAAATAATTTTCGTCTTGAATGTATTATGGTTTTACCCTAGAATTCTCTATTTCTTTCATTTTCCTAAATATCGTCTGAAATATGGCAAATGTCTTCTACTTCTTTTCAACTTACTATTTTCAATTTAACAATAAGCTGTTTTAATTACAGCATCCAGTGAAACAAGAAAAAAAGATTGTTAATTGGATGGTTGGACAAAAATATTCATTGTAGGGTGCACAGAATTGTTGGATAAGAGTTTTCCTCAGCTCCATTTTTGCCCGAATTCAATTAAAACCATTAAAAACAGGGGGTAAAATACAAAATCTCTTTTTTATCGTGGTTAATTACTTAACTACCCTTAACTAAGCGAATCAACGACTGAGCTCAAACCTAAACGTGTCTAACGGTTACATGCCATATCGATTTATTTGAAGTTATGAAGGAATAATAGATTGTACAATAGATTCTCTCTTTTTCTTAAGAGGCCGTAAATTTAGTAATGCATGTAACTACACAACTGTCCGGTTTGGTGTAGGAATGTGTTTATAATTTACTTTTTGAATTTTTATTCTCTTAGAACAATGATAGAAAATAAATAATTTAAATAAGTAGATGCTATTTTATTGAGTATAACTTCCAATGTACACACTCCACATAACTACGCAAGTCCCCGATTTGGCGTAGGTGAGTGTTTTTGATTTTATGCAAATTCTTTTAGGCGTTTTTTTGCTTTATTAAAACAACATTATGAATTGGAAAAAAATACTCTGAATGCAACCTTTAATGTACGCTATGCACAAGTGTCCTATTTGGTGCAGGTGTGCGTTTATTTCTTTTTAAATCGTATTTTTTGTTTTATAAGAACAAAAATATAAAATACAAAAAATATACAAATTCAAAAATGCTTTTTTATTATATTTAATATTCAATGAGAAGGACGATATTCACTTAAAGTCATTGCAAATAAAATCGATTATTTGAAGAAAGATTGTAACTTTCAGAAATAGTTCTTACTATTATTTTTAAGAGCAATTAAGGCTCTTCCCCCCCGCAAAATACCTTTTAGCAATTGTAGAAATGTTCGCTAGGTCTGTCATGAAAAAGGTCTTGATATTTTTCCTATAATCGGGAACAAAGTGTAGAAAGAAGAAACAAACATTGACAGACAATAATAATAGTAAAAAACATTTGCAAAATTTTCATGTCTATTTTTCTTTTATTTTCATTGACAGCATTCATTTTACACAATGTCTGCTTGTATATTTTCGTATATTTCCTGGAACATTATTATATATGCATATTTGTGATACTGTTTACTAAAAGTAAATATTTCTCCGACAAATTTTACTCGGCAGCTTTTTTTCGGACTTAAAATGCTAAATATTCAAAAAATGACATTTCATTATTTACGAATACATTAACCAGAGTATTTATAGAAATCAAACCAAAAAAGCAAACGATGATAAAATATATTTTCATGATAAAATATATTTTCCAATCTAAATATTTTTATTCAAAAGTAAATTTCCCTGCAAAAAATAACATATAATTTCAAAACATATATTTGTTATTTTCCCAGTTTAATTCTCCTAATTTCATTAAAAATGATTTAAGCATCATAAATACTTGTTAACATCTAAAAAGAGCGATTGCTTTCGTATTTTTACTTAAAAAACATTCCGTTTTGTTATATTTGTTCTTAGGAGTTTAGTGTTTTTAACAGTTTTTAAAAATTAATATTAGCAATGAATAAAGAATAATTCATGCGTAAGTAGCTATTTCATATTCAGATTGACTCATAAGCCCGCTTTGCTATCCTTTATTTAAAAAATGATTTTTTTCTTCTTTAGAATGAAAAAATCTATTTGCTAAACAAATGAAGAGAATAGAAAACAGTTTTTCCCCTTTAAAGCAATTTTGTTTTATCTGTCGCAATATGTTTTAAAGATGTTACAAGTTTCTTTTTATTTTTTAAATCTTTTCTGGCATCTTTTAAACAAGACTATAACTGATTGTAAGGACAAATAAAAGCGAAAATGAGTTGATGTAAATTTCAGGTTGCAATGCCTGAACAGGAATTAGGATGAAGACCGATTTTGATTATGAAATTATTTGCAAAAAAAACCCCATTTTTCAAACAGACCATTATGAAATGCTGTTTGACGATTTAGGGAGGCATCAAGATGGATCTGCATACAGGCATCAAGGTTTTTGGCTTATCTAATTTAAACAGGTTATAGGCCTCAGGATTCTCTAGAACCTGTGCATTTTAATAGTTTGGTGAGTTTTTAGCGGAATAGCAAGATTCAACTTGAAAGCAATGAATTATTTAAACAAGTTATATAATCTAAAGACTTACTTCTATATTGGAACGTAATTATATAACTAGAAATCAGCAATTTTCTAGATTTAAGATGTACCAACACAAACTGTATTTAAGTGCGTAAAATTTGTCGTCCAGAATCGAACCAACAACAGTTCGGTGCACAAGAGACAACTCATAATGCAATAATTTTTTTGGGAATACGCGAATTAAAAATATTTTTTTCTGTATCATTTTACATAAACGACACGGAGGGGGTTAGGTTACTGATTGCATAACTAAGCCCATTTTATTGTGAGGGCTACTTCAAAATTCTGAGTATCGTCCTAAAATATTTCTCCTGTAACCTCAAAAAGGATCGTTAATCCAGAATTTCAACAAATCATGTCAAAACTTACTACATTTTTAAAAACTGACCTCAAAATTTCTATGTATACACTGAAAAACGGAACTTCAAATAATCATTTAGTGTAAAAGTTTTCCTTTCTTACAATAATGCTATTTATTCCTTATTTCATTTGCTATTAATAAATAAAGAAAAAATTAATGGATGTTTTCTGATTAGATAAGTAAATAAATAAATAAATTATAATCTAATAGATTAATTCTTCGTATGTGTCTAAATAATTAAACACCATTTATTATTCTATACGTAAAAAAATCTAACCCTGAAAAAATTAATCTAAACATTCCAGAAAAAACGCCGTCTTTACCACGAAACTAGAATTAATCCCAAAAGAAAATATCCTGCTTGCGTTAATCTCCTTATGATCTCTTTGAAATTTTTTGTTTTTGCACTACTCCATTTTCTCTCAGTTTTTCACCGAATTTTTCCCTAAGAGCATCAAATATTTAAATTACTTAATTCCATTTAATAACTTTCCTTCAAGTCTTTGCTGCTGGTTCCAGTCTAATTTCGATTTGAAACTACACCTCAGAATGTAAACTGGCAAAAAAAACAAGAGTACCTAACAACTGCAAACGGGAATCAGACTTGCAGAGAAAGACTGAGTCCTCCAAAAACCTTAAACCCCCATTTAAATTCAGAATAACAAATGAGGACAAACAACACAGGCCTCCATTTTCATTTCGCTGACTTCAACTTGCGCCTCATGTTAACGCATTTAAATTCTGGAGCTCTTAATCACGAAGCAAACTTATTAATGATAGGACTTTTCTTCCAACCAGTGGGGCATCGCAGCGCCACGAGTGCTAATCCTGAGATAAGATATTACGAGAAACCTAATTAAGCATTCAATTAAGTAAATGTTCCGAACTTTTGGAATAGATCAATGAGAGTTGTGTTTTCCGAGCAAGTGAATTACACTCTCTGCTTAATAAAGCATGAAAAATGGTTTATCGTATTAAAAGGTGGCAATGAGCTGTGTATTAACTTCTTATCGGCTGAAGAATAATGCTAAAGAACATTTGTCAGGAATATGATACTAGGGGTTCTTGTTGAATTAACAGAGCGGTTGTCAGATGTAGTTGTTGTAAACGCTTGAATAAGTTATTTGACTCCAGAGACAATTTATTTGTATATCTGGCTTATTAATTAGGTTGAATGGAGTGGATTCATGTTAATGTGATACATAATAAATAAATTTGGCTGGCGAAGTTAATTCTAGAATCCATTAGATCATTTTGCTAGAACTAAAAAGGCGTGACATCACAGCACAAGGTATAACATGCGACTTTATGTTTGTTATAAGATTGTGACGTCACCAGAACCGTCTTATCCAATAAGGCCATTGATTCGACGGCACCTACGAATTTAATACACTGATTTTATCTTAACTATTTGTGAAATTGTAAGGCGTTAAGCGGAGAACAGGTGACTTTTTTTCTCTTTTCTTCTCAGTTGTTTTATAAGGTTGGTATTTTCTTTGGGTTTTAGACTTTCAAATGCTTAGTTACGTTACTGTTGAGGCTCTAAATAACTCTAATCTAGTATACACAAATTTGTTAAGACGGCCCTGTAAGTCATGCGTATTGATTCAATTGTACACGCTTAAGAACCAGTCGACACATAGTTTGGTGAATTTTATTCTATTGTAGTTAGTTATACAGAGGGATTACAATGCCAGTTATACAGAGGGATTACAATGCCAGTTATACAGAGGGATTGCAATACCAGTTATACAGAGGGATTACAATGCCAGTTATACAGAGGGATTGCAATGCGATAGCCCAACTTTGAAGGGTAATATTTATAAAACTAAGAAAATTACAAGTTTGGATACCAATAATTTAAATATTAACATCGTAAAGTTAAGAATACCAAATATTCAAAAATGTCCAACAGACTCACCTCGAGAACCATTAACGGTATTTTCTTAGGATCCTAACTCAATCATACTCCTTTTGGAGTGCTCGATGGTTTGGATGGCTGCAATTAACTTCGTTTTGAGTTCGTCTGTAGTAGCCCTGCCGAGGTGAAAAAAACACTTGATCCTCTACGAACCACTACAGGAAAAAACGAATGGAATTAAATGGACTGGTGATGAATATCTTGATTGCCGTTTGTTTTGCGTCCAATCAATCTAATTTTTCATGCTTGAGAAAACTCGTCAAAAGTGAAACTTCATAATATCCCTCACAGTGATTCGTAGAATGGTTCTCCAAGTTGTTTGGCTGCTGAAATTTGATTTGCAAATATTGGGTAATTTTTTGCAATTATTAATTTTATTTGTTTATTTATTTTATTCTCTGAGTGGAATATTTATTTGATGTTTAAAAGCTACAGAAATGTCGTATAGAATTAACAGATAAGTTGCCAGATATTATTGTAAATCATAGAATAAATCACTTTTATATTCGAGGACATTTTATTACTTGTCCCTAATTTCTTGGTTCAGTTGAAAGATAGGTATTCAAGTTATATATCATGCTCTATTTTTAGACGTTAATGAGCATTCAAAGACATTTTTTTCTATTGTTATGCTTTAAGTATGCTTTGCCAATGCCAAATTTGATGCTTTTGTTTCTTTAATATTAGATATTTATCATTAATATTTGGGGCCTGATTTGGAGAAATGGTTACCATAATTCCATTTATATCGCCGTAGAACCTGCCCAGAGTTGTATCCATAAACAGTTATGCTTGCTTGGCAGTGCTTTGGAATGATCAGCGAATGGCACTAAAGTTGCGAAATATTTCTCGCATAAATATAGCTCAACGGATGTAAAAGTGTCGGCATCTCCAATTTTGTCAAACGGAATCTAGGAAACAAAGGGATTCATAGCTTCCACGAGAAGTAACTGTTCGTGACAAGCAAAGTGTTTTTGAATAAATATTGCAAACATTGTTGTAAAAAGCCATTTGTCAACGAAATTGTATGTAAATAGTTTGTTCAGTTTGAAGTATATTTGTGTTTGTGGCTCAATTCGTTACTTGCTCCCATACATTCTTGCATAACAAATGTAGTCTAACATCCCATAAAATGTGCCCCATCAGTTCTGAATCACATGATATTATTAGGATATTTGTAGAACGGAAGCCTAGCTCCCACGTGAGATGAAACACACAGTTTTGCTATTTTAAACATTTAACCCTCTAAGCGTTTCGCACGTATTTTTCCGTTCCTCATATTGAGTTCAAAAGCAGATAATTCATGTTTATATGCATAATTTCTTAAACGACCATGGATAAAGTATCCTTGAGATTTCAGAGACTTGATTAAACGCAATAAATATCCAATTATTCCCTTTAAAAACAACTTTTCAAAAGTTAAAAATTAGTAGACCAAAATATCTAAGCGCTCAGAGAATTAATTATGACGAGCCAAACATGTAGACGGCACAAACACTTAAACTGAAAGATAAAGTGAAAGAATTAGGAAGGCGGGTTTTGCCCTTTATATCAAATCATATTAATTAATCATCATGGCAGTTCTGAGAGGCATGGTCCATCGCGCAATCGAACCAAGTCCGTCCCAAGCATGAGAGACTTATGTGACGGGATTTCAGCTGGTAGTGCGTTACCAACCGGTGGCTCTAAACTACAGCACCACACGGCATTCTTGACGGTGTGTGGGCGGGATCTCACATATATAATTGGTAATCTGACCTGTCCTTATCGGACATACAAATTTCGGCCAATATCAGCTACGAAGAACGCCAGCAGAGTCGATATATGAATATTTTATTTAGGTTAAATGAAATATATATATCTATTTAGTTATTATTAAATATATAACCTAAATTAGATATATTAAATATTATATCTAATTTAGGGTAAATTAAAGCAATCTAGAATTGGTGTCGGATCGGTGGGCGACCTAAGGAAGCTAGCTGTACACCAACATTATCTTTTCTCTCTTTTCTAATTTGTAGTACAGACTTCACTTTTTGTGTGGGTACTTTTATGTGCATCTCATCTCTTGTTTATAGCCCCATTTGGATGAGGTTACATGCATGTTTCTTACAAGTATTTTTAAAATTTTTTTAATTATATTATGTTTATGTTTATAAATTTTATTTATTTTTTGTTTATTATTATGTATTTATATTTATTTAATATGCAATTTCGTTTATTTTTATGTATATGTCTTCCACTCAAGATGGATGCAGTTTGTGCTCACCGTGTCAAGATTCACACTGTTTTAGTAATCTGGGTCGGTGTGGGTATTAATAACAATTAAAAAAGCTTGCGCAGCAGATATAGCAAATCAGGAAACAGCCAACTGCTGACACAGACTATTTCTATTTAACAAAATGGAAGCGGCAGTTTCTAACTCCAGGTACGCTGTTTCACAAAATACGTGCTAAAATTAAGCAATCTGAATTACGAAAGTACTAAAATTACCAATTAATATCCACTCTTCTATGAACAAGTTTTTTGATTAATTGCAAACCAACATTAAAAAATCGAAATAACATTAAAATAAATAAAGGAAAAAGGAAGCTAGAAAATAACTCAGAATAATACGACAAAATCATACAGTATATCAGCATAGAAAAACGGTAGGTGTCTCGTTGGTGGGCGCCCGAAAACAGGTCGTACACCAAACCCAGTACCTCATGTACAATCAACTGCTGGTACGGACCAGTGCTATTTACAAAACGAAAATGGCCGTTTCTTACTCAAGGCACATTGCTTCATAAAATATATGCTAAAATTAAGCTATCTTAGTTTGGAAATACTGAAGTTAACAATTCTTGTTCATTCTCCAATACACAATTTCTTGATTAATAGTAAAAAAGCATTAAAAAAATCAAAATATTGATAATAATAATAACAGAAAAAAAGGAAAATGAAGCGAGAAAATAATACAGAAAAAGTGCAACAAAATCATAACACATACAAAAATATTTCCAGGTAGCATACAAGGGCGACTACTCACAATAAAATAGTAAAAATACTGCAAAAATAGTACTATATAATAGCAATATAAGAAGTAAACGTGTGTATGTAAATAACTTTAGTCATTTAAGAACAAAGATACTAAAAAGAGAGAAGGAAGAATGTAAAATTTGGCGAAATAGTATAACACATTTACCCATATTATTAGGATAAATTCAAACGATTATAAATAGCACTTCTGAGAGAAAAGGAAATCATTCATCATATATTGATGACAACATTGAACGTTTCTTTCTCCCAGTAGAGCATCACCGATATCACTTCAAAGCAAACATCATGTTTTAACACGTCAGAACAGAGGCCGAATAACTTTCGGAAGTTAACCAAAAGGCCGCCCCAATTCTAGATTCATAGCAGTAAGCATCCTTACTTCACCTAACATGTTATACATATTAATTTGAAAACAGGCATTACTTCTTACAGCAAAAACCCAGAGAATTTATGTATTACTTAAATCTCTAATTCAACATTATTTGCCAAACAACATGAAAAGATATCACGCAACGAAATGCAATGGAAGATCCAACACTTACAAAACACTCCAAACCAGTTGCCAAAGTTTCTTCGATTGACATATATATGTAAATTGAATGGCGTCTTCGTTTACACAAGTTCTAATAGAGTTCAAATCGTATTTGAGAGCATGTATTCCCATTTACTAATGTTTGTACTTAGGATATTTCGGAGGTTCCCTTTGAACTCATTGCGAATATTCTCTGAGACTAGCTTATTTCTTTGCACTATAACTATCCTTCGGCTTCTGATTAGTATTTTGGAGGATAAATATCATATGCCCCAGAATTTATCTTCATATGATATAAAATATATTTTATTCAGAACTTAAGAGCTTTTTCTTACACTTAGGACAAAATCCTTTTCATTTCCCAGTTTTGGCGTAATTTAACTTTTTTATTTAAATTCATGAAAATGGCTTATAAAGTTTATTGAGATTTTGCTTTTGCAAGATTTACTGTTGATCTTTCGATTAAGGAATGGCAATAACAACTACTGAAATAATGTATACGATGTGCCGAAAATTCGAATTGCCAAGTTAGGCAAAAAACCATATTTATCCAGCAGGTTACCACGTAGCAAAACACAAATTTCGAAGGAATTTTTTTTTCCTGATCAAAGTTCCTGCATTGCATTTATATCTAAGCGCAGTAAAGAAAAATTAAGAGCAGAGTAAAAACTTTTTATTTCTACTTTCTGGTATACGAAGATAAAATGTAAGCATCATCCAAAAATTTTAAAACGAGATTTTGACTAGCAACCACGTTTTAGATTGTCACGAGTCTGAAAAAAATTATTATGGAATTTAATGAATGCGATACTGCAAGCTGGACTGATGGAATATTGTTTGTTGTCCTTACACTAAAATTGGAGTTTTTCTTAGATTTTGGACGAAATCTTTCTAAGGGAAGACTGTCTAGCTGTCCATGAGCATAGGTAAATATATGGAATTTTGCATATGATTTATTTACTAAAAGTGTAGGCTGTTTGTTTATCTATATTATCTTTTGTTTATCTTTTATATGATCGTTATAAATAAGAAATGTAACTAGCTAGATGGATAAATATTAGTACAATGCAGCAAAATTATAGATCTTTATCTAAGTTTGGTCTGAATCTGTAAATGGGTCTAAATCTCTCATTTAAAATAATTTACTATTAGTTATTGAGATTTTATTATACATTATTACACACATATTTTATTCTACATATTGCTGCGAAGCTGTAAAGTTGTTTCCCTGACATTCTAACCTTGGCGACCTGGTGATTTTGGCGACTTGGCGACGAAGTTTGTGACTTTGGCGACAAAAGAATCTTCTAGAAAAATCCTGAACTATAGTCCTATCTCTACTGGGAACCAGAAATACCAAGAACCTTCTACAGATTACATTACTTCCTATGTATTGACGTCCCTGTTGAAAGGTATAAAAGCAAGCTCTGAAACCAAGAGTGTCAGTTGGAGTTTGATCAGCAAGCAAGCTGGTGAGCTATTATTATTTTTTTATTATCTTACTTGTTAATCTGCTTTCGCGTACACCAGCCAGACGATTTTTGTTACAATATATTTGCTTATATTAAACAGTACATTACATTTGTTAACGCGAAATTTTATGAAAAATTCTTTATTTTTTAAAAAATAGGTTTTGACCTTTCAAAAAAGTGGCATACATCGTGCACAGTACATGCTGGAATTCCTTGGACTTTTATTTTTATGTGGTATTGAAACTTTTTATTTTTTGTTATTTGCTATAAATGTGTAATGGTGCAAGCAGTTCATAAATAAGTATAATCTTTTATAGACACATTGAGAAAGTTGATGTGAACGTTATGTTACCTACTTTAGATATTAAAGTTCAGTATAAACATAATCTAAGGGTGCAAAATGTAAATGATATTAATCATTGAAATTAATTATTGTGAAGCTCGTCTTCAACTTACTCAAAAAGTTATAAGATGTGAAATGTTTTCATGGAAATAGTATTTTTCATTGAGATTTTTATTGAAATGGTGAAATTCAAACTGGTATCCTTATTTTATATTTCAAAGCATTGAGACGCCATCTTTGGTATAGGATTTCAACATTCAAACATATCGTTAATTCTTCAAGTTAACCATACTACGATTCTTCTACTACGACATTTTATCCCTTTATAGTTCTCCATGAAGTTCCAATTGCGGATGAAATCAGATACTATTTCTCGATTTTAAAGATTCTTAAAATTTTTCTGGTTGGCTTGGGTTTATTTAGTTATATTTATGTCCCGTTTTGTAGCAACACGAAGGATTTTTTTACTAGGTAATGATTAAAAGGGCGAGTGGACATGAGATATATTTTATAGAGATATTTTTTCTATATTTTTATATTTCCATAAATTAGTCCTCTTTTTATTCCCTTAGTTTATTTGAGAATTGACTAATAGAAAAAAGAGAGGCTTTTTAAGAATGTATCATTTTTTGAACTTTTATTAATTTAAATCCTAACATGGTTTCCTTCATATATGATGAGTAATCTTATAGTAAGTCTTTAAGTAGCAGAAAATGTTCTTAAAGGTGTGGGCATGATAACCTTAAACAGATAACCCCGTCCTGCCGTAGCATTCAGGCTATACTGAATGGCCTCTGCGACTATTAGCACGGGCACTGTGACCGAATGCATAAAAGCTCCCATTGCGAGCGACTCATGCGACGACGCCCCAATTACAGGGTTCCTTTCCGTCATTGGAAATGGGTCCAAAGAGCCTCACCACCATTACTGCATCCACCAAGGTAACGAGACCCTGCTTACCTATCCGGCGGCTCCCCATCCCTATATCTCCTGATAGCATGTATGGTTCTGGTAACCATTAATGGAGTTACCCTCTCCCTGCCGAAGCATCCGTGTACAATTGAAGAGCAGAGGCAACGACAGCTCGGATACTGAAGTCGGTGTCATAATAGCCATCACCAGCCAAGCCCTACCCCTCACAAACGATGCACGCCCGGTCATCGGAGTGGAGGTTACTCATCCCACACCATTACTATGCAGACCAAGCAAGTGAGAACCCACTTACTTATCTGGCGACTTCTCATATTCATACTCGTGGTGCCCTCGGTGGAGGGGGTATGGTTATGGTAAGCTGTAGCAGAACATTTCTTTTTGAAAAAATTACTTTCGAGAATTAAATGATTATGACAAGGCATTTAATGAAAGAGAACCAAGACGCAATTTGGTCTCGAGATCACCATAAACTTCACTTAAAACAGTGTCAAGGATTGTCAGTATAAAACATTAGGTACACAATATACCTGCTCAGTTAGTCTCTGCAAACACTTCAAAATTTAATTAGTCGGTCCAAATGCCTTGGTTTTGTTAAATAAATTATCCGATTGCCCTGCAGTTTAGTAATTCTTAATCAACTGAAATGACTCAAAATTCTTTTTTGTTCAATTATTGGTTTATTTCAGATTAATATCTCATTCGAGCATCACCAAGAAACAGCTCTTTTCTCGAGTCGTATTTAAAGATGGCTTGTAAAGCATTTTCATTAACCTTAATTTCCGTCTTTGACACATTTCCCCTTTTGATGCGTTATTGGCGAGGAACAATCTAATTTAATAGCTCAATTTCGCCACACCATCGCCATTTTTTCGAATTAATCTACTTTTTCGTTGCAAAATATGGCTGGGGGAATTTCAAAAATGGCTTTAATCAATTGAATCTCATTCTGTGGGAAATACTTTAAATGTCTCAGATAGAAAAGAAATGAAGGTTGTGAGGTACTCAGTTTTTTAAGAATTTAAAAAGAAGGGCTTCTTTCTTTTCAACCAGGATATCTTAAGAAGAAAACGAAGTCTTTTGTACATGGTAAAACTCGCATTTTTCTATATTTATTGATGCATAATACCATAAAATAGGCTATTGCATATTTTGAAGAAGTAAATTAGGATACTTGTTGAAATGGGCTGTCTTGTTCAGGTTTTGTGTCCTTTGGTAAAAGTTTCTTTGATGAAACGCAGAGTGCGGAAAATATTATTCATTTGTTTTTAAGAACTGTAAAAAAACTAAAGATTAATTTAATTTTCACCTGAAAGAGAAATTATACAAAACAGAATAATTTAACCCATTAACGCCCAAATCAACTGAAGCATAGATTTCAATAAATTTCTGTTAAATTCCGTTTAAAACACCAAGACTAAGTGAAGTGTGAAATAAAATTAAAATCAGAGAAAAAATTTTATTTTGGGCTTTTCTATCTTTTTTTCTAAATTTAAAAATCGGCAAAAATCATTTTAAAAACTTGTTTTATATAAATATTAAAAAAATTTGAAATACAGTAAAATATCAAAAAATAAAAATCACTTTCTAATTCCTTGTATTACCTCAAAAAATATATCAAATAAAAAATAAAAAATATTCAAAATGACGACACTTTGATTTCAAAATTTGGCTAACTGGTGGTATATACATGCTGAAAACGGCTTAGGAATTTGGTAATACAGACCTATCGACGGCATAGACAAAGCAAAAGAAGCAATAGAAAGCATTCAGTTCATCAGCGGAAGTGAAATGTAACTGTTCTATGAATAGGACTCTGGGCGTTATTGTCGGATTTTTATTCGAATCTCTGACCAGATAGTTATGTTTTCCATTCAAGGTGGGAAATCTCACCGCGGAAACATGAAGACAGTACTACTATTTGCGCCATTTCTTACCGATGTTCAGAAATAAAAAAAAAAAAAACGCGAAATATAACGGGGCGTGTAAGTAGCGACGAGTTAATTTTAAACGAGGCAATATTTCTCTTCGTCGACACCCACGCATATTTACGGATCCTACTGTGGTTTAGATTGAGGTCGCTTTTCATTGGCTCTCAGCGTCACGTGACTTCGCGTACTTCTGAATGATGTCGTAGGAACGCGCTTAGTTTGGATTTCGATTTTTGTCTTAGCTATCGTATCATGGAAAAATCAAAATTATCTTTTAATTACGATTATTTAGATATTTCTAAAGGGAATGATGAATTCAAGATAAAGATAATTTTAGTGTCTCCATAATGCAATAGTTAAGATAAAAATTGAAATAAAAAATAAGCGCGCTCCTATGACATCATAGGAGCGGAGTCACGTGACGCTGAGAGCCAATGAAAAGCGATCTCAATCCAAACTATAGCAGGATCCGTAAATATACCAAGAAGGGTTTAACGGATTAATAACTAATTTATCTTAACCCATATCGTACTAAGCATTGAAAAAATTAATATTTTTTTTTTTATAAAATCTTAAATGTGTGCTTCTCTAAATCTATGTATACATATAAAATTTAAAAAAACTTACAAAACTTTTATTAGCTTCATCGGTACAGTCTGTCCTAAAAATAGGACAATGGTACAATCCACTGCTATTCGTTTTTACTTAGTTGGAATGGGAGAAAGCATTTTAAGCTTAGTCTATCAATACTTTTTCACGTTGGCAGGTTTTCAGCTGGCATCTTCGATGTCGATTTTCTCGGTTTTTTACAATACCATGCTTATTTTTAAGCTCTATAAAATCTTCATTAATATGTTGAATATAGTTTCACAAGATGGTTTCCTTGGAATAGAAAGTTCGAAATAGGCAACTGTTATATGTCTTCGAAAATCAAACAGGCTCAGATTATCATCACTAAATAGCTGATTGAGCTTCCATGAAGCTACAAAGTTGTTTCAAACGCATTAATAAATAAATGCCAGTGCCATCCCCCTCCTTGAATTGAAGTAAAATAAACTTCTGCATGGTTATCAAACAAGTCAACTCTGTTTTTATGTTTATTGTAGAATATATGTGCATTTGTACCTTTACCTGTTTTCTACCAAGTGAAAAATTTACATGGTATTTCAAAATACTAGCATCAAAATTATTTTTAAAAAAATAAAATTTTGTCATACAGAAACGAGAGAAACTAGGTCTGCTTTGATGAATTTCAAAATACAAACTGACTTTATGAGCTGTTGTTTGAGAACAATTATCCCCCCCCCCCCAATGTTCGGAATGTAGCAGAGAAAGAAAGGACTATCCCCATTACTGATGGGGATTAGGTAGTAGTAGTATATTGTACCATCGTGCTATTTTTAGGAGGGTCGAAAATGCAAGGAAAAATTATCTTCTTGGTAATTTTTTTGACAGTGTTTTTTTACTAGTATAAAGGTATGGAATATTACCTCAGTAAATTGTTATGTATGTTTTTCCTGGAGCTCAAAACATTAAAAACATTCGTGTTGAAAATGCAAAAGAAAATTCTGCAAAAGTCGTCATTTTTAAAAATTAATAAAAAATATCTAATATTAATTTTAACTTGCGCTATAGACAAATATATAGTGAAATGACTCTTGAATTATAAATAGTCTTTAATTTGAATTAAAATACTCAATTTAATTTATATAAAGGCCATTTATATATGCTGTCATGTTTTTAGGACGACGAGGAAATATAGGGTAAAATAAGTGTAAGGGATATTTTTGAATTGCATTAATTATATGTTTAAAAATTTATTTAAATAGCTGTGGAATTTCTGAAAATATAGTTGAAAATCTTATTAAACTTTTGTTTAATTTCCATTAATGTAAATATAGCGATAAACGTTTAACTTTACCACGAAAAGCGTCATAATTTTTCCCTTTCCCGACACCCCATTAGACCAGTATGGAGGAACGTAAGTTTACGTCAAAAAGACCAAAGAGAAGTAAAAAAATGAGTTATGTCGCTAGCTCCGTTATTTCGGTGACCAAATGGTATCAGTATTTGATGACTGATAATTACATATAATGCGCAGATGATGAAAGGTTCGTTTTTTTTTACGGTTAAAGTAAACAATCTGAATTAGTATCAATTACCATCTAACCAAGGTGAGTACACTACAAAAGACATGCAGTTAGCAATTTTGTTGATTCCGTTTCCACGATACGTTGTAAATTTCACAGTACTTCTGTCTGATACAAGTATAAATATCTTTTAAGATCAACTAAAATAACTGCAATTACACCTTCTTTTTAACATCTGATGCAATCATATCCTCTGATCATTCTTAGAAAACTGAACAAACGAGACACTGAAATCAATGTGATAATCAGAATCTCAAATAAATTCGCCTCTTTAATGTACTACGTACACCAACTTGAGAAAGAGGGGAAAGCTAAATAGCAGTCCAATTCCAGCTGATTGGCAGGACGATATAGGAGCGCCCTGAGCGATATAGGAGCGCAGTCACTGAGATCATTTCTGATTGATCAGCTCGTGGCGGGATTCACGCAAATTTCAAAGTTAACCTGAACGAGCTTAGTGTCCTCTCTGCCACCTCAGTTAAGGTGTATGGCGATAAATTCTGTTAAATGTTGAAGTTAATTATGGCGGAAAATAAGATCATTAAGAAAAGTAGTATATTATCAATGAAGAAACGGGAATATTGTTTGCAATGCTAATGTAGATTTTAATTTAAATTGTTGTTGTTTCAACCGCATTATTAAGTTTATGTGTTAGATTAGTTTACTTAAGGCTTCTTAGTTGGCTGATCTTAAAGAATTTCGGTCGTGAAAATCCTAATTGAACAGATGCTGGAACAAAGTTGCTGACATACAAGCATTACTAAATAAAACACAAATGTCACAACTATCATCCATAAGTAATTTATTACACATAAAAATTCTTTAATAATTTTAGACCGTGATGTATTCTAAGCCGAGGTTTGAAGTTTCTAGATTTTATTTCATCAAAGACCTTTTATTAATGGACTAAACCAATCTTGTGGTCAAAAGTTCTCCCGTTGGTGTACAAGAGTGAAGAGGGGGTGCCACGTCAGGTTTCGTCCTTGTCGTCTGACCACGATTCTAAATCAAAAGATCGTTTCCAAAATAGCCCTCTTGTATGTCCAAAAACGAACATTAATCTAGCCAAACGGAGCTGAGAGAATTTTCGTTATTCTAGGATTAAATCAAAGTTGCTTTTCCCTTTACAGGTGAAAAAATACTCTGGATAAATCAACACAAAAAGATCTTAACCCTTTATGTATCAACAACTCCGATTCGAAAAAAATGACTCAGATGTTAGAATACATCATTGTAAGTATGGAAAAAAATAATTTAAAAAAAATTATCACTTTAAAATAAAAAAAAAAACGACAAAAAAGTTTTTTTTTCATTTCTGTAACATAATGCAAAATGGCATAAAAAATTCATTCAAAATTTCAGTGTTTAAAACAGTTGATAGTTTTGTTTTCATAAAGACCTTCACCATATTTCTCATAAATGGATGTGTCCGCCCTTTTTAACTTCACTAAATTCTCCAGAAGTTTCAGGAGCAACCTTGTGAAAATGTTTAAGTGTCAACTGAAATATTGTTTTTAAAAACCACCTCAGTATCACCGTCTGTTGTGAGATATATGAGCATATTGTGTTAACTACAATGTGGCAGTAATGCAACGGCCATTGAAATCGACTTGAAGAGCTTACTGTGGAAAAGACAGCGCCTTTTGGGTTTGTTGCAGATAGGCAACACCGTGACATAAAGGGTTAATTGGTTGACATATCGCTATCTGGTGGTCTTAGAAGAGCCCCCTGTGGGATTTTTATGCTCTAAGCCACCAGTAATTTCCCCGAGTGAGCCTTTTGGGTTTGGTGCAGATAAAGGGTTACGCAGTTTTCTTTTCAAAGTACTTACCCAAGAATGAATTATTAAGTGCTGATGGAATGAATTTATAGTCATTCGAGGTAGTATTTCACTGGTGGTCAGAATAGTGGAAACCTTTTGGGAAAAGAGCACTTATGATGTTTTATAGCTAGTAACATTTCAAGCAATGGCACACAATTATGCATAAATGAAACGGAAATATTTGAAAAAAAAACATAGTGCAAACACATTCACTCAGTTATCTGCAATCCGCTCAAAGTTATGTTAAAAATCCGAAAAACTCTGATACACTCTCTTTTAAGCCGATATGAAATAGCTATCTTTCATATGAATCCAAACTGTTTGTTTGAGTGCTTTGAAAGCTGATATTGTGTCATATTGTTTTGATTAGTTTGCGATATTGATCCATTGGACCTGAAAGGAGGACATTTACCATAGTGCTATAGGATGGCAATTTAGATGGTTCGGACTTTTGTGTTCTTTGGTCTCGTGAGCTGGTAAGAAAATAATAAAATTAATGAATGATGCGAAAAGTTAATTGATCATCTGGAATCAAATGCGAAATATTATTATTAAGCAAAAAATAATACAGTTATGAAGAAAAACCGGTGAAAACTTAACCAAATGTGGCATTTTTAGATTTTTGAAGCGGCACGAAGAGATTCAGTCAGTATAAAACGGTCTGATAAAGTTAGGAAAAGATTACAACAGCTAGTGATGAAGGAATAACTGAGAAACTGTATTACCAAGGTGATAGAAAAAATCATTTACGTGAATACAAGGTGAAATGAAGTAGGGCAATCTGAAGTTGAGTGTAAGAGTTGTACAACGATGAGAAAGATAAAACTTATGGTAAAGAGGTGAGAAAGATACAACTTATGTAAAGTTACAACGTATTAATGGAATAGTGATATTTGTAGAGACACGAACAAAATATTCCCTATTTGAGAGTGATTGCAAAATGTAAATTAAATTGGCCATCAGCCTGAATTTAAATCCAGAAGCTATGTTTTTTCATGCCCGCCCTGTATTTAGAAATGAAGCAGGAAGCCCGATTAACCACTACAAAGACCATTGAACTAAAAAGCTTCTTATATTTTTCAAAACAATACAACATAAATAAATACAACACACGTATTTATAAAAAATTACAGAAGATTTAGCATATTATTCGTCGCAAAGTTGACAGGAATAACTTTTTTCGTTTAATCCGCATCATCAATCTTTCTGAATAAAAAATCGTTGAGTTGTTTTTCTCATGATCGGTAAGCGAGATTTGTCGTGCGTGCAAGAAAGCTGCTCGCGACATAAGAAGAACAATCAAAGAAGATCCGCGTTCTAGCTGAATCACACCCACAATGAAATATTCAGTTAGAGTTAAAAGATAGGATTGTATGATATCAAAAGGTAAAAATTTGAATTATTAATGGGAATATGAATTTCCTAAAATACACCAGCAGTATATTTGAGCTTATGCTAAAGCTTTTCGCGCATAATATTTTCTTAGACAATAAAGTATTCATACTTCAGGAGGATTCAGCTGCTTGTCGTCTGGCAAATGTATGTAAAAAGTGGTGCCAAGATAATTGTATTTCACTGCTAGAAAGAGCCAATAAGAGGTCAGACCTTAATCCAATCAATTTGACCATCAGTTTATTTATAACTACTGTGGGATCTATGCTATTTCTGATTTGATTTCTCTTTTTTGAAATAATAAAAATAAATTGTAATCAGTTTGTAAATAGATTTTGCGAGAGAAAGAAGTTTGTTTTAGCAGTAATAAATACCTAATAATTCATTATTTCATTTTCTTAGAGAACACAGGTGCAAATATCAGAAAGTTAGTTAAAAAAGTGCTTTTGAAATAAAATAAAGTGACAGTTTTCAATATTGTTTGGTCATGAATTCCGTTCAGTTAATCATTTCTACGTAAATTTTTTTCTCAGCGACGAGATAGGAATTCCCGGATCATGAAATACTCAACCATATTTTTTAAAAATACAGTTCCTTTTTAAAATTCCTGCAACATTTTGAAAAATCGTTTGCATTTACAAAAGCATGCATAGTTCAAAACCAATCAATTAAAGAATTTAGTAAATGAAAAAAAAGTGTTTTCTTTACCATGAATGAAATTAAATGTCAGTTAAAATCTTTCATTTTTTTCCCCGAGTTCTAGATTTGTTAAAAAACCAATCATTCCTTCGTTGAAAAATGAATAATGAGCTATTTGAATTTTTAACTTTTTTATGTATTTAAAGCTTCAATCTTAATTGGTTCTGTTAAAGAAACTACTTTTCAGATGAAAACGGCACCTGTTTCATAAACATTTAATTCTATGTAAGGCACCAGGATTAAAACAAACGATAAGTTTTCTTTCTTTAAAAAAATGTTAATTTTTGCCTTCGAAACGTAAACATGTTTTTGAGGATTTTAATAAGAAATGTTTTTCCATCGAAAAATATTGTGCAGACTGACGGACAATGCGATTATAGAATTTTACAAAAAATATCTTTATTAAAAATTCTTCAGCTCAAAGAGCGTGAATACTTTCTATTAAAGTATTTCTTCAAAACCTTCTGAAAGAATGAAAGTTCTGCTTAAAAAGCTATGCATTTAAAGCCAGCCTAATATTTTTATGCTTAGATTGAATATTACTTTTTTTCAAAAAAGAATATTTTTGCTCTTTAATTAAAGAAATGAGGCTAGAAATTGAAATTTGGAATTAGACGCTTTTGTTAAAACTCCAGTTGACTGTAGAAAGAGAAAGGAATTTACTCAGAAATAATAGCAAATGCTCAATAATTAAAATTGCCTCGAGCAGATATACAAGTCATTATCTTTATCTGATGATTAAAAAAACAGTGAATTATTGTATTAGAGAAGAACTCTTTGAATAAGAGTCTTATGCTCATAACGTTTCTGCAGTTTTTAAAGATATAATTTATCGTATCTTTGTTATAACGAATCGAAATTTAAATCTTTCCAAACTTACATACCGATGACTTTTCGATAGCAAGAAAATTTTCTGAAAGATTTACAATTGTTCTTTTAACATAGTCCAAATTTTTTTACCTTTCAGATTATCCCCTCTTTTGCTGTTAAAATTTATTATTTATAAACTTTCCACTCCTTCTAATAAAAGAATTCCTTTTCGTTTCAGTTTAATTACCATGCAAATTGTATTTAAGTCTCATTATTTCTGACAAATTAAGAAAGAGTTGCGTTGTATCCGAGATATCAATTTTTGACAAACTAATTTCTGTATTTTGTTGAGATTTGCGTAATTTTGTAGTAAATTTTAGACTGATAATATTTTTAAGCTGGCACGTTATCCGTAAATTGGGTGATTTTTTATCCAAAAATCGTTCAAAACGCTTTACTGGGCGGACAGTTGGACACAGAGTTACCAAATTTGCACGTAACTATTTCCTGGTTAGTAAATGATCACTAAGAAAAGGGTTTTTAAAATGTTAAATAGATTTTAAATAATTAAAAGTTAATTGAAATTTTGAAGAATTTACTCTATATCTTGGAAGCGCTATTATTGCACAAAAATAATTTTTCCCCACTTAAAAAAATGAGCTTTTTTGTCATAGTTTATTTTATTCAGTTTTATTAATTTGCAATAATTTTAATTCATTTTTCAAAATTTTTATAAAATGGCTTATGCAATAAATTTTTACCATTCCTTCGGTATTGATATGCTCTATGGACGAGTTTTCTGGTTTGTTTACTTACATTAAAAACCTTGACTTTATCTGCTTGTATGTTGGACTTCCGCTTTGAATATTCCGTTGACTTAGCCTTACACCGGAATTACGTAGCACAGGCACTTAAATGTAAACAAACAAAGCAGAAAACTCGTCCATAGTCTGTTTATTTGTAGAGTCGGCTTATACAGTATAAACTTTAATTTGAAAAAAAAATTGTAAATCTACATCTCAAAAATATTTCATTTTGAAAACTTGCTTGCGTACTTTTGTTTCAAACTTAATGGATGTATCTCGTATTTTGCATTGTTTCTATATAATTTTATAAATTTGTAAGCTTTATTTAAATAGGACAATGAAATAGTATTGTAGAAACGTAGACGGTGAAATAAATTATGTTTTTTAACATGATAACATTGACATTATGATGCTTCGGAGAAGAGGTCCGAATTTCCTTTCTTTTTTTGGGAAATAGCTAACATTCAGTTATTGATGTGAGGAAAATGATAATGAAATGATTCTTTTGATATGAGGAAAATGAAATTAATTTTGGAGAATGAATTTCTTTTTCTTTCTACAGAAATGTTAATCTCTTGAACTTCGTATAAAAGAAATAAAAGCAAAATATATTTAAAAATGATTATCAATTTCATATTCGTGAACTGAGTGATTCATGTGAATGATTATTAGCTTTATATTGAGAAAAATCAGCTTAAAATTATTGCAAATGCATATATAACTTTTTCTCTATAGTTATTACAATAACGCAGTTGCGTAAATAGTGGAATATTTAGCGTTTACATCTCATAAAATAAATGATTAACTAAGAAGAGATGATGCATTAATTGTTTGTGGACTTTATCTGAAATCTCGCTATACCTTGCATTTTATTACTTTTTCGTAGTATTGTAATCGACAAAAAAAACCCCCACAAACTCGAGATTTTGATGAATCTCCACGTTTTAGACCTCCTCGAGTCAGAAAAACACAATTTTAGAATTATCTGTCTTTGTGTCCTGTGTCTGTGAACACGATAATCAAAAACAGTTAGAACTAGAGGAATGGAATTTGGTATGTTAGCTTTGCACATAATTTGCAGATTTCTATCAAATTTTGGACAAAATCCGTCCACAGTAAGTCTGTATGTTCGTGTTCAAGTGAACACGATAACTCAAAAATTTAAATAACAAGATGGATAAAATTTGGTACACAGTTTTATCATAAAGATTATTTATTTTTTAATCATAAGGTCCGTATCAAATTTTCGACCAAATCCGTCAACGCGTTGACTGTCTGGCGGTCTGTATAATCTCATGCTTGTGAACACTATAATACCTAAATGTAGCGAGATAAATGAAATTTGGTATGTGGTCTTCTAACCCAAATTGTAGATATGTGTCCAATTTTCGTTTCAATCGGTTATAAAACAGATGTTCAAATTGCATATTAGATTTTCTTTATCTTACAAGGCCATATTGCGTACTGGCGCTACTCGTGACCTTCGTAATTGCGCGCTTCTACTAATACCCTCCTTTAAACTTTTGCGCTCGCCAAGGTAAACTCGTGGAAAGTCGTGGCATTCTGGGTTACAGAAGGTTCGCAGTTTTTATCCGCGCGGGGGGAAGAGGAAATGACACCTTTTTGGGAAGTATACGAGAAAGTTTAGGGGAGACCACTCCCGCTGGTTTGTGTATTTTATGCATAAGTACATGTAATACTGGGAAACAAGGAGGGCGATTTTCACTTCAGAGGCATCTTTTATTTGGTCATCTTTAGCATTTTGGCAGAAATTTCATTTTAGAAGCAAATTTTATTTCCGCATGGCCATCATCTAATCGCACGTGCTGTTAGTGATGAAGACAAAATCCAAATAAACAGCCAAAAATGTGTTCACACATTTTAGGCAAATCGGAAATGGGGAACCCCCTAGTTTGAGAAGTCAAACTAAAGAAATTACAAGCTCAGCAGTTTTAATGAGGCTTGGAGAAACGAAAGCTTCCCATGATTCACAAATCGAAGTTCTTCTAATATTTTTTTTTATCTAACTTTAAAATGAAGTCGAGTGAAAAAGAATTATCTTGTGCATATTTTGTGTATCCATATTCTTCTCAGAAAGCATTACATTCACATCCCATTAATGATTTTGTTTCTAAAACAAGATAAATAAACAGAAGAATTATCCTTGAAATATTCCCATAAACAAAACTGGAATTATATTTATATTCAGCAAAGGCAGATTATAGGGATACAAAATTAATAAGAACATGTTTTTTAGATTGATTCGATCTCTTTTTGGTAATCAGAAAATTCTAATTAAGAACAGTTAAACACGTTAATAAAGTTTTTATGAAATAATTCCGCCAAGACAAATGTAATGTGTTGTGTTTTCTTTTGAAACTAAGAAGTAATAACTAGATGATGTGCCCGATATCTATGTAGTATTTCTTCGAGTGAATTTTAATTTTTCTTAATATCATTTATTATTTATTTATTATTGAACATGATATACTACTCTTAGTGCGCCACAAATGCACAACACGAGGATTACAGAAGTAAGTACACAAAACAATTCAGTCTTTGAAAGAAAATTTTAAATACAAAAAATTAAAAATATAAGTAAAGAATAAAATTAAAAGAAGTATTGAAAGCAAACAAATAATGCTAAATAATTAAATGGAGAATATAAGACAAAGTAAAAAAAAATAATAAAAATAATAACAAAATAATCATACTGAGCTCCATCAAGAACTGAAAGTCAAATCTTTGAATTCTTTCAAGGAATCAGAATTTTTCAGAAGTAAAAGGTACAAAATACCTTCAGAGGAAAAATAATAATAAAAAAATATATAAAAAATAATAAAAAGAGGGAGGATATATGCACAAAAATCAAAAATCGGAGAACTAGAAAACAAAGATTATTATAGTAATATTGAGCAAAACGGTTTTACATTAGCTGCATAAATTTTTCTAATCAATAGAAAAACATTATTTATATTTGCAAGTGTGAACAAATTCTGTAAATGATAAGAAAGAGGACTTTGTGATAATCAATGAAATCAGGGCGACTGGCCAACCCTTTTCTGAAACGCCAGGTTTTTGCTGTAAAATTTTCTGGCAATCCTGAACATGCAGACACCGAAAAATAATATATTTCACGTTTTGAATTTCTCTTGCAGAACAGTCACGCACGTCACTAGTCTGTCGATGGAACCTCTTTAAATATTCCCCAAAGTCACCATGACCAGTAGGAAACGAGTCACTTTAAAATAGCAGAAGAAAAAAGAATTTCGTGTGAGTCTGTATTTCACCGTCGGAAAAAACTTTTTATCTGGCTGGCTTTGATGAAAGAACTCTACTACTCTTCAAACTGGCCAAGGAGCTTTTGGTGACTGTGTCTTTTCCAACGACTTTTAGGAATTACAGCATTAATGTTAATTGGCATTTTAAGGGCATTCTTTGCTAAAAAGTCTGCTATTTCATTTCTAAGGATTCCACAGTGTCCTTTAACGTGAGTGAAGAAGACAGTGTCCATCCGATCCTCTTTAAGAATTTAAAGAATTGCGAGAGTATCAATCACAAGCTTTTCTTTGCTCTTAATAATTCGTAATGCAAACAGGGAAGAAAGAGAATCGGAACAGATTACATATTGAGACGAAGGGGCTCCATTTTCTTGAAGCCATTTAACTGCGAGATTAATGCACAACAATTCTGCATGGAAAACAATACATTCATCGCGAATGCAAAACTGTTGCACGCAGATTTCTTGATCATCTTCGTAGACAACGAATGCTAAGACAACTTTAGAGTTCATTTTATTTCCATCTGTGAAGCAGGTTTTCGCTAAACGATTAGGGATTTCTTAATATGAAAAGAGGTTCCGAAAGAGAAACTCTCAGGAGTATTAATTAAAAATGCGCAGCATGGTTGAACTAACCGGTTGTAGTCACCATATAATTATTCTGATCTTTTGCGTCGTTCTATTTTTTTATTTTGACTTTAAATAAAACTGTGTACCATTTTTTTTTTGTTCGAATCAAAAAATTTCGTCTTTGATTTTGACTCTCTTAAGCTAGTTGATAAAAATATTCACATATTAACATACAGTTAATGTAATAAATGTCATGTCATTGTCAAGAAAATCGAGAAAGGCATTTTATTTTTAACATCTCCATTTTTCTGATAGAAAAAATAGAAACAGCGAGTAATTGAAAACCACGTTTCTTGGCAAATAATTTAATTTCCGTAATTCAATCAGTCGGTCCATGGGTTTGACATAAATTATTTCCCCCTCCTGAATGATTTAAGGCTTCCCAATAGAATTCTTTCATTCATTTTTTTATTATCGTACCGAAAACGATAGAAAATTTATTTACACTTTTCAACCGGATATTTTTAATTCAACCGTAAGCTATCTTAATTAAAGAAACCACTAAACCACGAAAAAATATTTATTAATTGGCCCATCAAAAGACAGGAATATGCTTTATAAGGCACACAACCTAATTGGATAAGAGATTTTCCCAGTTCTATTTTTTTCTTGTCTCGATGAAAAAGAAGGGGAAAAAAAGTTTTCTTCTGATCGTGGTTAATTACTTCCCCTTTACTAAGCTAATCGACGATAGAGCTTAATCCTCAGCCAGCAAACTGGTTACTTGCTGTATCGAGTTATTTCAGGACATGTAACAATAATAGAAGGTACAAAAATTTCGGTATTTAAAAAACTCTGAATCTAATAACACACGTAACTACCCAAGTGTCCCTTTGTTTATATACTTCAAAAGATAGTAATAGATGAAAATTATTAATTTTTAATTAATTGATGAACGATTTTTACTGACATTTAATCGTAATTTTTATGATTTTGCTTTTGAACTACATAGTTTATTTTGTAAATAAAAAACAACATAAAAAAGGTTAAAAATACAAAAGAATTACTAAATAAATAGATGTTCCTTTACTAAATTTAACTTCTACTGCGAAGAGTGATGCAGTATTCTTGAAAGGTTGTATATGAGGTCAAATATTTGAAGCTTTATATATCTATTTAATCAGTTTTTTTTTCTAATTTGTTACGTATTTATTTTTAAATTGAAGTTAGGTACTTCCGCACAAACAAGGTCTTTGCGAAGGAAATCAAAATTTTAGGGTTATCATTGGAAATTCAGAAGAGTCTTTAATCTTGGAAATGAGGCCAAAGAATGGAAATAAGGATGATAAAAATTCGTTTTTAATGCCTTCACACTTATTATTATAAAACCGTTTTCATTTTAACCCAGAAGTTTATTAAGTTATATTAAACGAGGGAAATGTTACATTTTATATAAGGTTTCTCTTCTGAAAGATTCTGTGAATCGCTGAGTGTCCGTGGGCGACATTCCAAGAATCCCTGATTCAATAGAGTCATCAACTCAGAAACGAACAGTTCTATAAAAGATAATGAATGAAGTACATTTTAACTGTAGAGTCTCCTCAATTTAAGACCAAGTTTCGCTCCGAGTGATGGTTCGTAAGTCGGATTTTAACTGTAGAGTCTCCTCAACTTACGACCAAGTTTCGCTCCGAGTGATGGGTCGTGAGTCGGATTGATATTTTTCAACACTATTTTCATTCAAAAGGGTTATGAAACTTATACATGAAGCATAAAAATTCAATGCGTGTACGTATAATTATTGCATATAATGTGAAAAATGTATATTATGTACTTCATTGCACGTACTGTAATTCGAAATACTACATGAAGTTTCATTTTATTTTAAAATTCGAAATTTATTTTTGTCATTCTAAGTCGTGGAGTAGGTGTATTTCAAAATTTTACATTGTTTTAGAATTATAATGTTCAAAGACAGGCAAACAGAGTGACAAATATTTAGACAATTCCAAAAATGTTTTTCTCTTACTGATAGAGGTCAAAACATAAAGATTCACTCTTCAGGTATACGAGAAAGTAAAATGTGTTTGTATTATTTTTTATAACGCGTTTACGCAATAATTTTTTAGAATAACTACTTTATATTAATAACGGCAGCTATTAGTATAAAGCAGTTTTCAATGTACTTAGGCGAGTTTTTTCGGCATTATAAAAGAGCGAAATTTTACTCGAAATGCGAAATAATCGTGTACTCTTTCGCAAATTATGTGAACAGCTGAGGATTCTCAAATGACAATTTAAGAATCTCTGATTTAGTGGATGTCAGTTAACGCAGAAACGAGTAGTGCTGTAAAAGATGATAAAAAAGTGCATTTTGCCTATTTAAAACAAAATTCTTGCATTGTGTCAGATATTACATCTTCTTTATTTTAATCATATTAAATCTGTCCCATTCCCACTTATCATAGGAGATGGTGTGAAAATGCGAAATATTTTTGCCTGCATATATAATTTCTGTGGTGAATGTATTAAAAGTCTCTGTGTGATAATGTACTTAGAAGTGCAATGTTTTGATATAATTGTTGTAAAGTAAGCATTGTTTCCTGCGTAAAAATGTAAATTATTTAAATAAAATAATATATTTTTTTACGGAATAGTTGAGCAGAATAATATTAAAACGAACAAAGGAAGTTTAACTCACCTAATCTTAAAATCCTAACGAAATTTTTATATATATATTTCTTTTTATTTCGATATTAAACTTAATTATTATTATTAAACTTATTTTATTAAACTTATACTTAACTTAATTATTTTATTAAACTTATTTCGATAAAAAACAAATAAATATATATACATTTAAAAATCTCGGTTTTAAATATTGCCTTCCTAAAAACACTGTGAAATGAAAAGGAGATCTATTTGTATGCCATTAAAATAATTAAACTATTAAACTGCATGAATGTTTTATAATGTCTGAAAGGAGAAGTTGGATACATATTTAGTATATTATATTTATAGTAAAAAAATTGTTTCATTGCTTCTTTTCCTTAAGGAGAGATTATAGAGTATTTCATGTTTATATCTGACATGAGTAAGTACAATCTAATCCTAATTAGTTGTTTTTCTTTATTTTAACTATATTATAATAACATATTTTGCTGCATTTTATTAATCAAATTTTTTCTGACAAACAATTTTGGTTCCTAAGTAGATGAGGCCAATAAAAAGTAATATCTTTCGCCATAAAATAAATTTGTCTTATATGCAGCAGCTGGATATTTTTAAATTCTTTAATGTTGTTTGTCAGACGAACAGTTGTTGGAAAGATTTTTAAAATCTATTTTTTTCATATCTCAGATTAGGTAGAGATCTTCAAATCCATATAATTGAAATGGCGTCAAATCAATTTAATTTGGTACCCTTTGCGTTTCTTTTTGGGAGGGGGAGATTAGTTGATGGCACAGTAAAATTAGAAGCAGCTTGATGTTGGATAACACGAAAAGTTATGCTTCTTGCTTCTATTAAGTCACGTGAATTGCTACGACCAGAAACTTGCCGATAATCCCTGCTGCATATGAAGGACATTTGAGAGGACTTTTTCACCCATTTTCTCAACCCCAAATGTTTTATTAGAATAGGGTGCGAAGACGATTTTCACAAATTTAATTCTTCAGCAATCATGTTGAAAGGGAATCGACTATTGAAAGCACAATAAACAGTACACGTGCAGTGTTTCGACTTTTTTTCTACTTTTCATGTTGTATTCGAAAAAAAAGAAGAAAAAATTCAGTTATCAGCATTGAAACGCATTATGTGGGAAAAACAACTACAAGTAATAGGATAATTATCTCAGAAGCCATTATATCATTTCCGTAGTATTCGGTAATGCGATGAAGAATTTTTTTTTGCAAAAGTCTGTTTTGAATGAAAATTAAACTGCCCAGTCTCAAATCCTTACGGACAACGAATTAATTATTTCCATAGTTTTAACTAAATCGCTGTTTAATATAATATAATCAACTATTTTTTAGTAAAATTTGTAACTAATATTCGAATTAAAAGAAATTTATTATTTTTAATTGAGGAATTAACTGCTTCATTTCTACAAAGCTTTTTTTCTGGTGGAAGTAACTACATTTTTCATGGGAGTCATAACTTTTCAACATATGTTTATAAACGTTTGTCGTCGGGATAAAAACAAACGATGATTTTATTTTGTAAATGAAGTCCATTTAAGTTTATGAATAATTGCCATATTTTTCAGAATTCTAATAGAAAAAGTTTTCTTCCCAAAAATATCCCCATCTGCAGAATGACGGATAATGTGATGCCAAAATTATAAAAAAATATCTTTACTAAAAATTCTTCAAGTAAAGTTTTAGGAATTCTTTAAAACCAAGTATTTGTTAAAACTCTTCAAAAGATAAAAGTTCTTTTGTAAAATCTTTGGTATCATAAGCCACTAAAATATTTTTATTTTTCATTTGGAAATAGTTTCTTTCAAAAAATAATTTTCCATCTTTAATTAAAAAGTGTTGCAGTAATGGAAATCTGAAACCTATACTTTTGTTAGAAGTCTAGTCTGAAAATTAAAAGAGGAAGACATTTATTTGAAAATACAAACAAAATGATCGGTAATTAGAATTTCCGCCGCGCTAAGTGATGTGCGATCTCTATGTTTAACTTTAATTTTTTGAAAACCAATGGATAATTCTACAAGAGAAAGAAATTTATTCGAATTATATTTCTGCTTTTAAAAGCTGTTAATACTTCATTTTTTACTACTTCACTTCCCTTAGCTATGCCAATCGACAATCAAGGTTAATCCTAAGCCAGTCTAATTGTTGCATGTCATGTAGATTTATTTCAAGTTATGAAGCAATAATAGATGGTACAATAGATACTTTTCTCAAAAAGCTGTATATTTAGTAATGCACGTAACTACACAAGTGTCTGATTTTGTGTAGGTGTACGTTTATGATTTACTCTTCAAATTTTTGTTCTGTTAGAACCACAAAATAAAATAGATGTTATGCACATAATTACACCTGTATATTTAGCATGTAACTACACAAGTTTCCGATTTGGCATAGGCGTGAGTTTATGATTTTTTTCACGTGCTATTATTCTTGTTTCATTAGAACAACAGTATGAAATATACTGAATACAGGTTTTAATGTACATTAGGTACATAACTACTCAAGTATCCGATTTGGTACAGGTGTACGTTTATAACTTACTTTTCAGATGGTATTATTTTTGTTTTATTAGACAATGATATCTCAAAGAGAAAAAAGCACAGAGAATGTTCGCACATTTTTAGAACGATTTCGTTTCGTTGTAGGGAAAATTCGTTTCCTTGGAAAATTTCATGTTCACAACAATTAGATTTTTGAGGCTATTATTTATCATTTGCAACATAACATTTCTGTTTAAGTAGAAAATGGCGCTTTTAAAGAAGCGATGGATGGAAGGCTACGTTTTTGCTCTTTCCAAAGATAATCTTATTCAGTTATTTAAAGACTCTGTGAAAGCCATGGTTTTTTTTTATATCTGAAGCCACAATAGGTAATATTGTTAATAAGGAAGGAAAAAACCATCCAAGTTTGGTTTCAAGTGGGAAAATTGTTCCAAATACGTATCCAAGGAAAAAACGCAGTTCTTCGAATATTACAAAGGTGAGATCTTTAATGTTAAAAAAATCTCCCAAGTCAAAGATTTGTTGTAAAATCATCAAAATGCTCAGTATCAACTGTAAACAAAATTATTAACACTAATTTGAATCCCAAAAAGGAAAAAAAAAGGAATTTTCATCGTCTTTCTCCACGTAATATCTCTGAACGCAGGACACGCAACAGAATTCTTTCAAAAAGCATTTATCCGGACAAAAATGGGAAAAATGTTGTAACAATAGATGAAGCTTGAGTCTCTTTAAATAACTGCAAGAAAAAATTCAATAGGTAAAAATCCAATAAAAATCTTAAAACACGGTTCAAAGAATCCAAATAAAGTTTTCCTAAGGAAATTATGATTGTTGCCAATTTTTCACTTAATAGAAAAATAAAAAGTAGAGAGAGTGGATAAAAATGTTAAAATCAACTCCGCATACTATCAGGAGCATATTTTATCTACAATCTTCAAATATAAAATAACTTCTCTTTATCCAAAATGCCATCAATCAGTAGAACTGCACTAAAACAAAGCAAGCAACCGTACATCACAATCCACTGTTAATTTCTTGGAAAAATAGAACTAGAAGTTGGTATTAAGACCTTCACTGATGTTCCTGGTAAATAGTTCTGTACCACCCATGAGTTATTGAGATTTTGGATTTTTTAAAACCGCATTATCCAAACATCGACCAACAATATTTTCAAGACTTTGGAAAGCTGTTCAAGAGACATGGGACAAAATACCTCCTCCGATACCACAAAATTCATTATTATCATGGAAGTTACGATGTAGAAAGATAGTTAAGAATACGGGCTATCAAACTGAACATTTCAAACACAAAAAATATGTAAAATCGTTCTTAAAATACCATAAAAGTCGTTCTATTAAATGTGCGAACACCCTCAGTATATAAAATTAAATAAACAGATGCTCTTTTGACAACATATGATTTTCTTCTGGAAAGGATGATATTCGCTTTAAGTTTTTCCAAATAAAGCCAAATATTTAAAGCTTGATTTTAGTCTGGAAACAGTTCGTACTACTATTTTCAAGGTGAAGTAAGGCTCTTTTAAACAAATTAATCTATTAAATTTGAGTGTAAATTACAGAAATGTTGCTAAGGTCTATCACATAATTTTTTTGAAAATCTTCCTGTAATCGGACAAAAAGTGTGGAAAGAAGAAAAAAAAACATTGATTGAGAATGATAAATAAAGAATTTGTAAAATTGTGCTGTCTATTTCTCCTTGTTTCTCTGTCAGTTTACACAAAGCCTGCTCTTAGGTTTTTTGTAACATTATTATAAATGCATATTTGGTACACTGTTTCTTAAAAGTAAAACTTTTATTGACATGAGTTTAAAGTAAGCCGTCTGTTAAAATGCTAAATGTAAAAAAAAGATTATCTTTATGAAAGGATTTGTTAACCAGAGTAATTACAAAAGCGAATAGAAAAAAAATGAAGTTGGTTAACTTACTTGTAGTTAACCCACCAGATCCTAAAGTTTTAATGATAAAATAAATGTTCAAATCCAAATATATCTATTCAGAATGAAGTATTCCTGGAAAACAAATAACACAATTTCAAAATTATATTTGTTATTTTCAATGCCAATGTTTTTATCTCTCCACATTTGACTAAAAATATTAAATAATACGCTTATTTGTTAACGTATATGAAGAATGGTTGGTTTTATTTATTTTTACTCAAAAAAATGCTGGGTTTTGTATTTTATTCGGTTATGTAATATATTTGTTGTTAGAGAGAAATTCCAGAGATTTTAGAAATTAATATTAGACTTGAATAGAGAACAATTTACGCATAATTAGATATTTTATATTTGCTTTCACTCATAATCTCATTTTGCTGTACTTTATTTGAAAAAATAAATTTTTCCTTTTAGGTGAACTAATTAGTTTGGTAAACAAGTGAGGCGAATGGAAAATAGTTTTTTTCTTTAAAGTGATTTTGTTTTGTCTATTGCAGTTTTTTTTTTAAAGAAATTAATATTTTCAGTGTATTTTCATTTTATTTATTATTTTTCAATCAATTTGAAAATTAATGAAAAAGGAAAATAAGCAACACAATGAGCTGACGTAAGTTTTGCGTTGCCATATCGTAACGTGAAGTATTATGACCGATTTTTATTATGAAATTATTTATCAAAATAAGCACACTTGTCGGATATTTTCAGAAATACACCATTATGCTTAAGTAGCAGTAATTAAAATACAAATTTCGTTTACACTTTGAAAATTGTTTGAAATTGACATTGTTTGCATTTACAAGACTATTCATTGGTAAAAACTAGTCGCTAAAAAAGTTATGAAATTAAAATGTATTCATATTATTGCTCCTGGTGAATAAAATAAAAGAATACTAAAATTATTCTTTTATCTTATGCGAGTTCTCATAATTTTTCAAAGAACAGTTCAAAAGTTTTAATGAGATAGACGAATTTATAATTGATTTTTGTTCTAAGTTTAATTGTACCTAACAATTAAAGAAACTATATTTTTAAATCGAAATATTACCGATTTGTAAATAATTGATTCTATATAATACACGAAGATTAAAACATACAATGAATTCTTTTTCTTTTTCATTTTCGTCTCTGAAAAATAACATATTTTTGAGTCAAAGATTTTCTGTCCAAATATAGCATGCAAACTGACAGACAATGCGACTAGAGAACCATAAAAATATCTTTATTAAAAATTTTTCTGCTGAAGAACTTGTTACCAGAATAACTGAAAAATACTGAATTCTTTTTAATAAAGAATTTCGTTAAAATAGTCTGAAAGAGTTAAAAGTCATTTTAAAAAGGGTTGGTATTTTATGCTAAGATACTATTTTTAAACTTCCTTTGGAAATGGTTTCTCTCCCAAAACACTTTTTATCGCTTTAATTAAAAAATGTGGCGAGAAATCGAAATCTGAAACCAGATACTTTTGTTTAAGTTCCAATCTAAAAGTTAAAAGAGGAAAACATTTGTTTTAAAATAATAACAGATGTGCAGTAATTAAAATTGTCTTGCGAGCAGTTATACAAGTCGTTATCTTTAGCTTGTATTTTTTTGAAATATCAGAGAAAGAATTTTGTATCGAATAACAGTCGTGCTTTTGAAAGCTATTTCCGATTTTTTTTACGTTTAATTGATTTTACATTATAATATTATGAAGAAGAATATTAAATCTCCCAGAATTTTTAAATGAATTCCTTTTCTCTACAAAAATGCTTTCAGATCCGTTATTTTATTTAAAATTATTCCCTTTCTTTATCCTTTAAAGATTAATTTTGGATTTTGGAACTGTTTATTTTTGGAAAGCTTATTATTAATATGTTCACCTTTCTTTCGAGTAGAAAAAAAATAATTCAATTTTTAGATCTTTTGAAATTTGAAGATTGGAAAAAACCCTTCTTAGCTTAGGAAGTGTTTTATTTTGAATATAAGTATTAAATTAGAAGTTGCCTTCATAATTTGAATTTGTAGCATAAACAAAGTTGGTTAGCTTGCAAATGCTTTGTAAAACTTCTGCTTGAGAGCCTAACACTGAAATGAAGTTACGAAGTTTTGTAAATGATTTTAGAACGATTTTCTTTAATTATTTACCATGAATAAAAATGAATATAATCGTTGCCAATAATATACATATCAATTAATTTCTCTTATTTAACTTTGTCTTTGATTAAATGATTTATTTACCATGCTAGCTATTACCCGCGACTTCGTGCGCGAGGAATTTGAATTATTAAATTTTTTTAAATTCACGAATGTAAATCTTTCGTTACATGTTGAAAGGGGAAAGTAAAAGTTCTGACTGTAGATAATAGATAATTGAACGACTAACAGGAGTGTTCTGTACATGTCTGCTGTTATAGTTAGACAATTTGTTTATCTAGGCTAAAACAATTTTGTATACTACGTTTTTTGTTTTACGTTTTTTACACTGATGTAGAGTAATTTGTAACCGTGTGCCATTCCGCAGTCTCAGTACATCGAGGCTGCGTATCAATAGTACTGGCACACCGACTTTTAATTTCAGCTTGTCGAAAAGTACTCCTGACAATTCAAAGGAGTTGAAGAACTCTTTACAGGTTATGATGTTACTTTTATTGCCCGTTACCGTATCTACAGAACATATTCTGTAATACATCTCTCCATTTGTGACATATTTTTTTCATTTATCTGACATAAACTTTCCTTAGTCAGTGCCAAAATTACCCATGCCACAACCATTCTCACTTTCTCATACTAGCTTGCTGTGTAGGATAAACCTTGCTTATCAGTTCCTCTGTACTATAAACAATTTTTAAAAATTCTCTTTTCAATTGAATACACTGTTTGAATCTCTTTTAAACTGACCTTTATCAATTTTCAAAAGATTAGTCCTGATTCAGTGTTGTTGAACAGTTGAACTGTCATATTCGTAGTGAGATAAATTTTTTTGACATGATCCCATAACGGATACTTCTTTAAACATGCATTTAATTCATCCACCGGTGTCCCCTAGTTATTAAAGGTTCAATCTGTCTAAAATTGTCTGACATCAATGCCGCCATCCCTCCCATGATACTTTGGTTGTTATTAATATCTTTCATGGTTCGATTTAATGCTTCAACTGCTCTTTTTTGGGATATTGTACATTCATCCCAAACCAACAGTTTACAATGCTATAACATTCTACAGCTCTCACTACTGGGTCAGTAATTTTTTTGTCTTCCTGAATTTGGGCTATACTAATTTGAGTAGATTAGAAGGAACGACTTCCCAGTATCACCGGGAGCATCCGGTAAAAAACAACCACCTTCACCACTTTTAAACTGTTGCAAAACACTATCGAAAACGCTTTCTTTGTCCTGGGTTCAATCGTGGAACGAACTCAGTTAATCGCTGTTGCAATTCTTCTGTATCTTAGGGCAGTTTCTGCATTAGGTCGTTAATAATTTCCTCTATCCTACGCGGTCTGCTCATTCCAAAGCTCGATAGATCTTTACCAGTTTTCACAATATTACTTAAGTCTTCTACCTAAAGTAATTCTTCGTTGTAAGTTGCATCATTATACTCAATGGTATCATCAGGCCCCTACAATCTGTGGAATATGTCATCCATCATGCTATGTGTCATCTGCTTCTATCATTCAAAAGAATATATAAAACAAAATATCTCTTCGTATATTTTCCCTTTAGTTATAATTAACATCAGTTTTTAAATTTTAATCTAAAAATTCTTGCAATTATATCATATCTATCAATATATTTCTGTCCCGGCGTCAGTTTATCGAAAATTTCTTGAATAAAATCTGATAAGGAAAAGATACAAATATAAATTACTAAAATTAAATATACTGCAAACTCAGAAAATTAACACCAAACGTCTAGTTGAGTGATTTCAGTTATTATTCCACAAATTAATTATTTATTTCTTTTCCTAGCAAGATCACATAATCGCGGTTTTCTTTATGATCACGTGATGCTTGACTTTAAAATTAAATTATTACACGTGATCTCACTTTTCCTTACGATCACTTGACGGCTGATTTTAAAAATAAGTTATTGGGCTTGTTTACGCATTTCTTAAGGATCACGTGACAGTTGATTTAAAAATAAAGTAGTAATCTTCATCGCGAACAGCTGAGTCAATGGGCCTTTCTTTGTTAACTATTTATTTGTTGTCTGTAGTCAAAAATATTGAATTTATGAAAAATCACAAATCCTGTATCCATTCCTGTGTTTCAAGCTACTACCCTGCCAATTTTCATCCAAATAGGTTTGGTAGTTTTGCCGTGAAAACGAAATAAACAGATACACTTTCGCATTTATTATATTATAAGGATTATGCCACCTGATCTCTCCATTTTAAACGATTTATTTATCCACTAACTGTTACCCGCGACTTCGTGCGGGAAGAATCAGAATTATTATATTTTTTAATTCACGAATGTAAATGTTTGTTGCATTTTTAAAGGGGAAAGTAAAAGTTCTGACAGTTGATAATACTTAATTGGACAGCTGACAGGAGTATACTGTACATGTATGCTGATATAGTTATGTACATTGTTTATCTATGCTAATACACTTTTGTATATCACGTTATTTGCACAAATGTAGAGGTTGTGTGGGCTGGACACACGTGAACACGCCACATATAGTTAGTTGCCCATGCGAAAAATATAGTTTTTCCAAATGCACGTCTGCCACTTTCAGTGTCTGGCCCTGAGCCTCGCAAATGATATTTTTAAAGGGATTTGCTACCTTTTGAACTGAGATGATAAATATTTCGGTGTTATCGGAAGGCGTTGAATTAAAACACTCTCTCTTCTTCCTATATCAGTCATAACAGTAGCTTTCACGACGTTTGTACCAGGTGTGTAATTTGTAACCGTGTGTCATTACGCAGTCTGGGTATATCGAGGTTACGTATTAGTAGTACTGGCACACCGACTTTCAATCTCGGCTTGTCGGAAGGTGCCCCTGACAATTGTAAGATCTTGAAGAGCTCTACAGAATATGATGTTCCTTGTTAATGCCTATTAACGTATCTACAGAAGGATATTCTGTAATATCTCACTGTGAAAATTAAACTAAACATCGAGAGAATAATTCACTAACGTCGTTGGATCACTGTGTAACCGTATTAAAAGCTATAAATGCTACCACAACAGGAAACCGGAAGTGTAAAGTCTCATATGTTGTTTATGATCAAAGAAAGCAATATTTTCTTATATTAACTTTAACACTGGCAAAAGCCCGCGCGCGAAACAGTAATTTGGCTTGAATTTATTTCTATAAGAATAAAAAGTATTGTTAGAAATTACGTTAAAAATATTTTTAAACCTTTATAGCAATCAGAGAAAACATTTCATCGCAATGGAATTAATAGCATTAAAAAGATCATTTTCTGGTCTTTAAAATGGCATAAAAATAATTGTTGTCTAATAAAGATTTCAGAAGTTATTGGCAGAAAACGTCTAAGCATTAGGCTTAAAAGCGGCTAATGTTCGTTATTTAATTAAATATCTTAAGAACTAATGAACTCTGAAAGTTGAAAATAGCACATTTGACCTAAAAATATGCTCTAGAATGCCGTGTGTAAATTTCATGTCGCTACCATTCACCGTTTAGGAGGAGTTCTTGTGACCGACCGATCGACCGACAGACAGACAGATACATGTAATTTCTGCCTTATTTTATAGATATTTATAAACATAAGCAAAATTCAGAAATAAAGATAAATTAGTTCAAAGTCTTACCGTTTCCTAGCAGCGAAGTAGGTATAAATTTGTGTTATTTCAAAATCGTCTGCACGTAAAAAATGATTACATTTTAAAAAAGGAATAAAAATTGAAGGAAACATGTCACAGAAATAAAATTAATATCATTGAAAAGGTAAATGTTTGAACTTTAAGATGGTATAAAAATCATTTTTATCGAACAATTCGTTCCGAAGTTACAGCGGAAAAAAGGATCACGTGATAGTTGATTTTAAATATCATTTATTCCACATGTTTTCGCATTCCTGAATGATCACGTGACAGTTGTTGAAAAATAAAATAATCTTCATCGAGAATCGCTGAGTCAATGGGCTTTGTTAATTATTTAATTGTTGTCTGTTGTCAAAAATAATTAATTTAACGTGATTTCACATAGCCTATGTCTGTTCTTGGGTTTCAAGCTACAACTCTGCCAATTTTCATCCAAATCGGATTGGTAGTTTTGCCGTGAAAGCTTAACAAGCAGACAGACAGACAGACACACTTTCGCATTTATTATATTGTTAAGGATTTATTTGAAGAACGTTTTTGAAACCTTGTTTCACATAATAAAGAATACTGATCATATTGTCGTGCATTTTTTTGCGAGTTTCTCTTCTAATAATACTGGAAACTTGTTACAGTAAATATGTCTTATAAATAGAAAGGTAAAGAAAGCCAGGGAAGGATCATCCAGGAGATGTGAAGGTCTGTGAAGATATTTGCCTATTACAGGGATGCGTAAGAAGAGTGTAACAGCTTCTCTGTTCTCTTCTGACATTCTTGTGTCCACAGGAAGCAGAATTTCTAGGGTTAGTGTTTTAAGCGATACATAATTGTCTGTTTGCTCGAAGATCTACAGTTTGTTTCACGCCCTCTTGCAGAGAACATCAATTTTGGATGAGACATCAGTGGAGGGCTGTTCTTTTCACTGATGGTTCGATTCAGGCATTGCTTCTCTCAGTATGTTCAACTGGATAGATTTAATGTTTCGATGCTTGTCTGTAACACCCAAGAAAGAGAAAAAAATTGCTTTAATACCTGTTGTTTACTGCCATTTTAGTAGTTTGTTTTGCAAAAGCGACTGTCTAGGCGACAAGAGCTCTTCGTTGTTCATCTCTACTCTGGAGCATCAGTTTGAAAAAAGATATTCTTGGATTGGGCTGAATCTGGACAGCCTCATTTACCTCATCCTGAATTCATGATGGCCCATCTAATAGCAGACTTTACAATCCACTTTACAAACAGATGACAACAAGACCATTATGGCACCTGATGTTTGATGGTCTCAGGAGGCGACAAGTCGGATATGCTCACAGATATCCGTGACTTTGGTAGAGACTGTGGCAGCCTCTCCAACCTTTTGCCTCGTCATTGCATTTCATCTCCCACCTTGTCATGAGCGGCAGGTGGATTAGTTTTTTTCATGCAAGATGCGAAGAAAACGCAAATGTTCTGCTCGCGCACTATTGGTCTACGTATTTATACGAGTCCTTTTGTCAGTTCCGGCAGAGCAACAGACAGTGTCTACCATCTCACTTCACTTCAGCGAAAGTTTGAGCCTTCCTGGCTAGTTTAGCAACAAAGTAGACGGTGTGAGCCATTGCGCTTCAGCGGAGAATGAGCCTTTCCGACTGGTTTAGATGTCTTCTTCCGCAAATGATGCATCTTGTACCAGTATGTCAATCATCAGCTATACAGTAATCCAGATGTACTTGCAGACCCTTCGCTGCTCGCTGGAAGTGTGCTTCTACTTATCACGTGCTCTTGTATTTACGTAGTAAGTTTCGATATGAAATGTATAATCCTAATTCTTGTTCTGCAGATATTTTTGTTTAAATGTTCAAGTGTTTTAATCTTTCAATTGATGAGTTCTGTTGCACTATATACCTTGTTGGAATATAAAATAAGTGTTAATTGTTGAACTTTTTGCCTGGAGTATCTTTTGCAATTAACTGATATGAGTCAAAGATGAAGCAGGAGGTATCCTCTAATCCCTTTAAGGCTATTTAACTGCTGTAGCCCTATATTCGCCTTTTCAGAGGTGCATCTATGCAAGCAGATAATGTACAATTGTGCGAAAGAACCATACCGACTATTAACCTATTTTTTTCTGTTCGATTTTGTAACGGCTGTTTTTGACCTTTTTGTGTTGATAAGTCTTATGTAACCTTGTAAGTGTGCACCATAGTTGTTGTATGTTTGTTTCGGTATTATATCATTCTATATATATATACTTAATTAGTAGTTGTGGAGATAATCGATCAAAAACGAAATTTTTTTTATCTTCGAACTTTGAAGAACGCCAAAACAAAGAGACCCCCTCAAGAGACACCATCAATTATAAATTTAATAGATCATGCGTCCAACTGAAAAATGATGTCAAGAAACAAATACTGATCAAATGGTAAGAAAGATAGGATTCTTCCCTTAAAGGGACTTGGACCAAAATGTTTTTTAGCCATGTAAATTTTGAAAGATTAATGGGTAACTTCTTTCCGAATCAAATATTCATTGGACATAGTGTTTTTGGTGAATATCTAAGTCGATTTGTTGAGAAAAATTGAATGTGCCGTTTCGGCCAAGAAATCGAATCAGTGGAACACATGGTTATCAAATGTAAATTATGGAATAAAATGAGAGAAAATTGGTCTTTAAATTGGTCAAATTGGAATGTGATCAAACTTATGCAAATCTAAGTGTGTAGAAAGGGAGCAAAAAAAATATGCTTGATAGTCAGTTATTATCCTTAATTGAGGAACAGGACAATATTTAATCACTTGTTGTAAATGAATTTGGGCTTTATTTGGCTTATATTTATGAACAAATTGTTGACTTGTGTTCTGTACTCAGATCAACACGCACTGACTAGTGATGTACACGTTGTGTTGGCGGCTTAATCACAGCCACCGACAAGTGTCGCTTGTGTTGATCGTGTTGAGTGCGGCCGCCTAGTGACGGCCGATTGCCTTTTGTACCGCTTGGCTCCGGTTAGATTGGGGCTTGTTTGCTTTACCTTCGAACTCTAGAATAATAAGGTTTGAAAACTGAAATTTGAATCCGGAAGATTATTCTCTGATCCGAAATAACGGAGAATTGCCTTATTATTTACCAGATTAACACAGATAATTTTGTATGCTTATTCATATAAGAAAGGAATTTTTTGAAATTTTGATTAAGAATTTGCTATTTTACTTAAAATCTGTTGAGTTTTTTTTATATTAAGAATAGTCATACGAGTGCTTTTTCTGAGATGTCATAACTTAAAATCAGATTAAATACAATAATTGTATTTTTATGTATTCAATACAAATAATATTTGAATGATCTAAAGTTTCAGAGATGACCCATTGTGAGGCCCAAAATAAATTAGAAAATATCTTTAGATTGCTGCAACATGCTTCTGACGTCTAAACAATTCTATCTGAAAACAGTTGGAAAACAACAAGACAGTTCTAACTGATAAAATAGTTAAAACCTATATTAAGATTTCTCATGATTTATTATTTTATATTTTCAAGTTCAAGGACCGAAAATTAGATGATAACACGATTTTTCATTTAGAATTCTTTTAGATGAATTTTTATATTGCTCAATATCAGAATTTGTTTATATTGTGAATAAACACATGCAGACAGAAGACTGAATCAACGAGTGATAATCAACATCTAATTATTCTGATGACGTTGTTTCGTTCTTTTTTCTTTAAGTCCAAACAAAACTGCACACTAGTTTTTGTTCGAATGGATAATTTTATTACTTATTTTCATATCCATAAATTTGATAAAATAAATATTTGTTCATTTGTATACCAGGTTGATATAATAATTGTCAGCGTCAAGATTACTCAATAGAACATTTTCTTTTATAATCACATTTTCTAATTGAACAAAGACAAAAAAAAGCCAAGTAAATCAGAATATGAAAAATCTGACTATACTAACAAGTATCGAGTAACTAGTTCGATCACTCCAACTCATGTATCCGACATAAACTAGTTTCGCCCTGAAAGTTATGTGGTTCCTCAGTAGAATTCTTTCCATTTTTTTCATTGTTTGCAGTATTTAAAAAAGGAGAACTTTTCCTTCAATCTTTTCAATCGTATATTTTTAATTCAACCGTAAGCTGTCTAAATTAAAATATCCTGTGAACCATGAGAGAAATATTTATTAATTGGCTGTCCGAAAAACCGAAATATGCAATGTAAGCTGTCTTTTGATAGCGGTTAATTACTTCTGCCCCTCACTAAACGAAACGACGATCGTATTTAATCCTAAGCTAGTCAATTGGTTAGATACTTTATCGAGTTTTTTTAATCCATCTAGTGATAATAATTTGCGGTAGTGACGTTATATTTAAAGAGGACACTTTATGTGTTGAAAATAAGCAAAAAAATGTTTGAATGCTGGCATGTTTCAGAAAAAACAGAAGCTTCAGAAGATATTGATAGGTAAAACTAATAGAATGGATATTTTATTGATTAAAAGCGGAAAAATTTTGATAAAACTTTAGGCATTTGATTTGAAAGTAGAAGCAAATTTATTTAAAAATAAAGTTAAGTTTAAAATTTCAAATGCACTAATAATGCCGTTCACCATTTTGGATAATTATTGCAAAAATATTTTTTTGGTTTTCAATGCAATTGTTTTCTGTGATTAAAATAAAAAGCTGGTTGAAATTTGAATACATTATAGAAGCAAATTATTTGGTTTAGACAAATTTTAGCAAACTACATTTATAATTCCGTTAATTTAAAAAGATCGAATCAATTGCTTAGAAACCAAAAGCAAAAAAAAATGAATTAGCATGTCAGTGTGATTGTTATGAAACTCATGAATATGAGAAACCATCTCAACATAATTCATTATTTAAAAATCAGGCAAAAAGCTATCATATGAAAACAAAAGTTATGGTCAAATGTCGTTCTTATACCGTCAACTTTGAGCAGAAGTGTCTTGGTGATGTTAAACGTTTCTATATCTGAAGGAAGAGGTCACAAATAGCCCAACCAAATATATTGTGTTCATCCTAAGGGAATCGTATGATGCAGTGTTAATGGCTGTCATACGTTGTGATAATGATAAAAGAGCACTTGAAAAACAACAGGTTTAGCCCTACATCGCAATAAAGACCAAAATAGAAGAAGGTGGACATAATGATAGTACTGGAATCTTGACAGTAAATCAATTTTAATTTTTTTTATTTTTGTTTTGGAAAATGTCATAAAATGAATAATCTTGTTTTGTACTTTATCTCGGTCACAGAATTTTGTCGAAAGACATTTTTATATAATATGTACATAATTGAAGCTTTGTTCCATTTTTGTTTTGGATGCTTCCACTAATTTTTACACCGATGCTCCCTTTTCGAAAGCTCATTGTGTTTTTGGTTATTTTAAAGTCATTTGCTTGAGAGAGCAAAGATTCTGAAGTTGCAGTTATATGCTTTATAACCCCATCCGATGATCATCCCGTGTACGATTTTGGTAACCGTAAACCGTGTGACCCCTGTCCTGCCTAGGCATATAGGTCGCTGGAATAGATCGAGTACTCAGGCCGGAGTCGTAGTAACCATCACCGACCACGGCCCTAAACCTCCCGAAGGAGGTATGTACTATCAGGGAGGGAGGTAACGGAATCCTAACTATTACTGTAACCCCAAGAGATGCGAGAACCCCCTTACTTATTCGGCGGATTCTCATCCACGTACCCGTCGTGCACCCCGGAAGATGAATGAGTTTGGTAAGTCAGTGGTTCATTGTTGGCTTTTAGGTTACTTGTTTGGCTAGATTGGTAGTTTGTCATGGGGTGGCGTTCTGTCCTTTTCCAGTTAACAGGTTCTCACAAACAATTTCTGCAGTATGAATTGCCCCGTAATGAGGCCATTTTGCAAGTGACATTGAGCCGATTTTTGATGCGCGGTTGACAGTCTGCCATGTTCTTGCATTTTCTTCGAGCAAAACTGTTTTTTTTTTTGTGAATTGAGAAATCTCCATTTTGAAGGGCGGGACGCGCCCCAGATGGAGATGCCCCTGCTGCTATTTGCGGGAGATCGGTTATCCAAATTTACCCGCATGTTGTACAAATGGCCACAGTTTCGTCATTTTTACATCTTCCACATCATTCATATCTAATTGGGCAAAAGAAATATTCATCGTTATCAGCAACAATAAGATGAAAATTTTCGCCTATAAATGCCTGCTTTATAAGTGAAAATTGTAAATTATAATTGATTTGCTGTAATTATAATTGATTATAGTGGATTATAGTGGAGATTCGATCGTACAAATTTTCTTGCACACTTGAATGTTTATGTTGAACAAAAAATATTTAATGCATTAACATTTCATTGCCAAACAGTCTTCTTATGCCGTTAACGTAATATTCTTTTAACCAAAATTAGCTTGCTTCTGGGACACAAACTCTTTTATTTGGAGCAAGAAGATAAAAAAGCTGAGTTAAATACATAATGTTTGCCTTAAGGGAATCATTTGATGCAGTGTTAATGGCTGCCATGCATGGTAATAACGCCACAGGAGTAATTGAAAAACAGATACAAAACGATCGCAGTGAAGGACCAAGAGGAAAGAAGACCAGCATTCCGATATTACTGCGTTCTTGGTTGTGAATTTCTTTTCAATTTCTTTTTCTTTCGGAAGTGAGAAGTTCTGGTATTTTTTTGTGTTTGGTTACAATGTCTGGAATGCAGCAATTAAGATGAAGTTTAAAAAGTAGAATTTCTCATCTGATTTGTAAATGTTCATACAACGTATGCATCTTTGACTACTAGTAATTGCTCATAAACTGAATTTTTAATAGGTTCCTTGAACGAAGAATATTTTTATAGTTGAATTAATTAAACTGAAATGTTGCTGAAAATTATGGTACAATTCGTCGTATTGAAATGAAGCATACGAAATACCAGAATTGAATGAATGTATTGAAGCATTTGCTCATAATTGGAAAGAGATCTATTTATTCTTCATAGTTGGAATTATATCCTAAATAAATTAATGATAAAAATACAATTTGTGTTTCCATTTCACTATCTAGAACAGTGGAATCATGTGTATAAATTTATTTCAGTTAAAAAAACAAAAATATTTTTCAATTTAGGCACAAAAATTTCGATACACTTTTTGGTAATTAGTATGACCTTAAAAACAGGCTAAAATTGATGGCATTTCTCAGAAATCAATATCACAATGAATGAAAACTTCACTATAAAGAAAAAAAAGACGACAGAGGTATGCGTTTATAGTGATGAACAAGGAATTATATTCTTGGTTAGCGTATTTGTTTCTAATGTTCAATATACCCACGAATACATACGTTTTAAATAGATAAGTGGAATATATAAAAACTGAACAGTTTTAAAACATAGCCCGCCTTTGTAATTTTCTTGTTACGAACTCTTTTATATAACTATGGGCCACGTTGATCTGATGGCAAATTCTCGCTCAAGATCAAAGGTTCGCCGGCTCAAGACCTTATTTCACAGAAGATCCATTGCGTACGTGAAACTTCCGCACGTGAAATCTATCATCTTTGTTCAGACGTTCTCACGTTTGTGAGACATGGAAGTTTGGAGAGGAAGGGATGTTGCCACAGTTATCTTTATAATTTTACGAAATCTCCCTCAATATTGACCTCGAGTAGTTTTAAAATTAGACAATACAGTAAACCCTTAGTTAATCTGAATTTGTTGTCTCACTGGGGGAACCACAAGTATGTGGATGAGAAGCCGCCGGATAAGTAAGCGGGGTTTCGTTTTCCCGGTGGGTACAATAATGGCTTGGGCTTGCCCACTCTCGGTGATCGTGCGTGCCTCCTACGGGAGGGGGCGGGACGTGGTCGGTGATAGCCATTAGGACTCCGGCCTCAGCACTCGATCTGTAGCAGCGACTGTCATTCAAATGCACTGGAGGGTTTAGCGTTGGGTCGGAGTGATTTCGATATGAATTAATTTTAATGTAACTAAATTAAACCCTTAATTGAATAAATCTCAAGCTTTTTCTGTCGAATCGCATGAATTGATATTCATAAAATAATGTATATCTTTGAGAAATAATCACTTTTTCGGTCATTAGCTTTAATTAGCCTTAGCTTTAAATTGTTTGCTCTTTTAAGAATACTATGGATGAATGTATTCAGAATAACTTGATAGCCAAAATATGACACTCTACGTTATTACTTATAAATTCTCAAGATTATTAACTTGGATAATATTTTATGAATGGATAAACAATTCAAAGAAAATATCGTTCAAAAAGTAAACTGAAGAAGCAAAATCCAACTTTCCGGAATTCCAGCTATTTAACAGATTGTAATTTGATTTTTATGGTAGGTAGCTAAAATTTGAGAAAAAAATGCAAAGATGAAAAAAGAAGGAATGAGGATTGTGCATATAAAGTGCATTGCAATCGTCAAAAAGTTCGACTTCAAGATTCAGATGAACTTCGCATTTTAAGCCTACCTCAGTCAAGAAAAGTCTTTGTCTGTGCATTTGTATTTGAAAACAATGACTTAGAAACCGAGTAACAAAATGCAGATGGTAGAACTGAACAATGCAAAACACAAGGAACGAGAAGAAGCACGAGAATGTAAACTAGAACCTCGGGAATCCGAATTAATTGGTCTGATATCTGTTCGGATTCCATTACATTACATTACACCACCTGCATCCCCGTGTTTAGAGCCATTTGGCTCCTTTCCGGTTTGGATGGATGGAGGTGAATTTTATTTTTTAAGAAAGGGCAAAAACAAGTAACAGGTACAAAAACAAATAAAAATGAAAAAGAAACATACACTGGACAGAACAACATGAAAAACAATACAAAATAGAAAAAAATACTTGGAGGGAAAAAAGTCATAAACAGCCGGAAGTGTGTGTCAGTCTGGGTGGATGAGTGCTCAATTATTATCCTCTACAATGAGATTGTTCTCATCACATATGAAACGTATTAGGAGTGGAAGTCGGGTTCTTGATAAGTTGTTCGTGAGAATGTTTTTCAAACACTGTAATTTAAGTGACACTGTTGGAGTTTGGAAATGCCAGGAGAGGGTAAACCGACATTTGTGGCATAGTACATTGGATCTCCTTTTTCTCCGCACGAGCAGTTATCATGTGTTCGAAGATTGAAGCGATGAAGGTATGAAGGGAAAGGCCCGTGTCCTGTGTACGGACATAATCTCTTCTGTATTCCATCCTACTGGCTTGTTTGAGACCCTAGGCACCATATCGTGTGTACTGCGGCCAGTTTCTCCGTTATCCCAGTTGTCTTGCCAGATGCTTAAAGCAGCTGACTTAATCTCAGATTTCAGGTAGGAAAGTGGCTTAGGTAGAAGGAAAGGGTCGCTTTTTGTGATCGCTTCTATGGCTAATTGGTCTGCGCATTCGTTTTCTAAATAACCGAGGTGGGCTTAAGCCATCTCAGGTGAATGTGTTTATGAGATCTGTTCCGATTCCGGGAAGGAAATTCGGATTATCCGGAAAATTAGGTAAAATACTCTTGACATACCAAATGAGTATCGTCTTTGGGTGCTCTGTGAAAGAGTACCGAAAGAGCTTGCCGCGAATCGCACTGTCGAGCAGATTTAGTTCTTTACTCCAAAAGAGGATCACCGATTTTGTTTCTACTAATTAAGGTGCTGTATTCATTCTTAAATACCAATTCAAATGTTTATTTTTAGCTGGAAATAAACATTAGCTTTGTGCCTTATTCTTAATTGTTATTTTTCATCATTTGTTAATAAAAACTTTTCAAAAATTAAAAAAATGTTCGGATTCCCGAAGCTCTTCTGTAGTTATAATACAAAAACAGTTGCAGTATCGAAAAAAGTAATACAAATCCTGCTACAATCTTTCTCCATAACGAACTACAAAAAGATGTACTATTACACAGGCCTGCAAAAAATACGTTTTAAAAATTGTTTTAATTTTGATGACTGATTCTTATGTTATTAATTAGTGCTGATTCTAAAAATGAAATCCATTTATTTCTATCACATAAGGATTTTTTTACATAGTGATTGCATATTTTCTAGGAAACAGTTGAAATTGCGAAACTTTGACATTTCATTTAAATTTCGTTAATTCAAAAATCAGTATAAATTATATTTATATAGTAGTTCAAGTAATTGTTAAATATAGGTAGAAAGCTACAAGTCCTTACAGTATGGTTTTTTTCTTTACCTCAAAAGATCTTTTGTCACTTTTCCTCTTGTGAAATTTGCAGGAATTCTCTCTTTGTAGCATCCAGCTGTAGTCGGCTATCATGCTGACATTCCATTTTCCTTGATATCGCCTCTCCATTTCAGCTATATCTTTGTGAAATCTTTCACCTTGTTCCTCATTAACTGCACCTAAATTTTCAAGAAAATAGTCTAGGTGCGAATCGAGAAAATGAACTTTTAAGCTCATACTACAACCTAAAATCTTCAAATTATTTATCATCTCTTCTACAATAGAAAGCTATCAATAGCTAGTTTGAAAAATTCCTAGCCTTTTCTTTCGTTTGTTTCCATTTTGGTCTCAAAATTTTCATCTTTCATCATTTTCCTGATGTCTGGTCTCACAAACACACCTTCCTTCAGTTTTGCTTCGGATAAACCCGGGAACAGGTCACAAAGGTATTTGAAGCATTCATCTTCTTTTGGTAAATCTTGACAAATTGTTTCTTAAGATCTAATTTTATGTGAAGCGGTGGAAGTAACACTTTTTTTTGTCAAACAGGAGAGGTATCCGGTTTCAACTGGCTTCCTCTGTCTTTAATAGGCAATTTACCGATTCAGAGGAAAATTCTGGATTGAAATAGTTTCTTTTTTCTTGTTTGGTAGTTTAATCCACCAATTTACTATTTTAAGTCCATAAATGCGTTTATCGAACTCATATAAATAATATTTTTTTGGTACGAAATATACTGAATTCGTAAAAAATAGATTACGATTTGTGATGAAAGTGTACGTGATAGAATTTTTTCATTATTTCCAGTAATCAGCATCCAAAAATCTATAAAAACACCACTTTCTTTATGGACAATTTTTTCATCGCAGACCTGTGTTATCTATTTTAGGCACAGGTCTTTCAATCTAGTAATGGTTGTTAGTTGACAAAATATATGCAAAGTAACAATAAGACTTCTTTAAATAATTTAATACTTTAAAAGGAATTCCTTATAAGTAGAACTGTTGATAAATGCACATTTTACATAAATAATAAAATGTCAAATTCGTAAATAAAAAATATGAAATTAGGTTCAATAAAGAAAAGTTTCTTAAAAATAATAACACTATAAACCAGCCGATAAAATATAGTTACAAAAGATATATCCTTCACACAATTGTTGATTTCGTGTCGGAGATACGTTGTTTTTACAAAATGCTTCATATGATCCATATATCCATACATGTGTCTCAAGCAACTGAGATAAATGCGATTTTTTTTCAACCAATTTCTTTAATCATATCCTCTGAACATTCTCGGAAAACTGGAGAGGCACAGAAATCAATACAAGAATCAGAATTCCGTAGATCTTCCCTCTTTAATGTGTTGTTTACACCAACTTGAGGAAGAGAGGAAAGC